>CATNEN010000038.1:16760000-17055000 GCA_950097015.1 Macrostomum hystrix
TTGTCCTCTCCTCTCCTCTCCTCTCCTCTCCTCTTCTCTCATATCCTCTCCTGTCCTGTCCTGTCGCTCCTGTCCAGTCGTGTCCTGTCCTGTCCTGTCCTGTCCTGTCCTCTCCTGTCCTCTCCTGTCCTCTCCTCTTCTCTCCTCTCCTGTCCTCTCCTCTTCTCTCCTCTCCTCTCCTCTCCTCTCCTCTCCTCTCCTCTCCTCTCCTCTCCTCTCCTCTCCTCTCCTCTCCTCTCCTCTCCTCTCCTCTCCTCTCCTCTCCTCTCCTCTCCTCTCCTCTCCTCTCCTGTCCTCTCCTGTCCTGTCCTGTCCTGTCCTGTCCTGTCCTGTCCTCTCCTCTCCTCTCCTCTCCTCTCCTCTCCTCTCCTCTCCTCTCCTCTCCTCTCCTCTCCTCTACTCTCCTCTCCTCTCCTCTCCTCTCCTCTCCTCTCCTCTCCTCTCCTCTCCTCTCCTCTCCTCTCCTCTCCTCTCCTCTCCTCTCCTCTCCTCTCCTCTCCTCTCCTCTCCTCTCCTCTCCTCTCCTCTCCTCTCCTCTCCTCTCCTCTCCTGTCCTGTCCTGTCCTGTCCTCTCCTCTCCTCTTCTCTCCTCTCCTCTCCTCTCCTCTCCTCTCCTCTCCTCTCCTCTCCTCTCCTCTCCTCTCCTCTCCTGTCCTGTCCTGTCCTCTCCTCTCCTCTCCTCTCCTCTCCTCTCCTCTCCTCTCCTCTCCTCTCCTCTCCTCTCCTCTCCTCTCCTCTTCTCTCCTATCCTCTCCTGTCCTGTCCTGTCCTGTCCTGTCCTCTCCTGTCCTCTCCTGTCCTGTCCTGTCCTGTCCTGTCCTGTTCTCTCATCTCTCCTCTTCTTTCTTCTCCTCTCCTCTCCTCCCATAATCTCGCATCTTCCAGCCTTCATATTTTTACAAAGCCAATCAAGAAGGTGAGCTAGTTAAAGACCGAGTATTAACAGTTTTCCCTGCAGGTTAAAGAAGGCGTCAAGCTGAGCACTGCAGCCCCTCTCTTGGCCAAACAATCTTCTCAGCTTCAAATACCGTCTCCATTTATTCTACCAGCTAACTCCCGCGGGTAATTTGATCTCAACTTAGCCTTGCTCAATCTCCTATTTCAGCCACTCGCTCTCACACTCTCTCTCGTCTTCTCCTCTTCTAGTCTTTTTTCTGCTCCCTTACCGTGATGATCAAGCTCAAAACAGACTGCTTTGGTATTGGCACTGTTAACTGATTGCCAACAAGTTTAGAGTCCGAAGTGCTGACAACAGTGAGATTCAGCCGCCTGAAATAGCTGGCCAACAAGGCTAGCTGACTTGCTGAGATCTGAGCCTGAGCTAACTCGGTGAGGCTTTTAACTATTTTTAACCTTAAGTGTGCTGAGTGCACCCACTGGCAATTTTCCTAATCCTACAATATCTCATTCTCCCAATCCTTCAGCTTCCCATTCTCCCAATCCTTCAGCTTCCCATTCTCCCAACCCTTCAATATCCCATTCTCCCAATCCTTCAGCTTCCCATTCTACCAATCCTTCAGCTTCCCATTCTCCTAATCCTTCAGCTTCCCATTCTCCCAATCCTTAAGCTCCCCATTCTCCCAATCCTTCAGCTTCACATTCTCCTAACCCTTCAGCTTCCCATTCTCCCAATCCTTCAGCTTCACATTCTCCCAATCCTTCAGCTTCACATTCTCCTAACCCTTCAGCTTCACATTCTCCCAATCCTTCAGCTTCCCATTCTCCCAATCCTTCAGCTTCCCATTCTCCCAATCCTTCAGCTTCCCATTCTCCTAACCCTTCAGCTTCCCATTCTCCCAATCCTTCAGCTTCCCATTCTCCCAATCCTTCAGCTTCACATTCTCCTAACCCTTCAGCTTCACATTCTCCCAATCCTTCAGCTTCCCATTCTCCCAATCATTCAGCTTCACATTCTCCTAACCCTTCAGCTTCCCATTCTCCCAATCCTTCAGCTTCCCATTCTCCCAATCCTTCAGCTTCTCATTCTCCCAATCCTTCAGCTTCTCATTCTCCCAATCCTTCAGCTTCACATTCTCCCAATCCTTCAGCTTCCCATTCTCCCAATCCTTCAGCTTCCCATTCTCCCAATCCTTCAGCTTCCCATTCTCCCAATCCTTCAGCTTCTCATTCTCCCAATCCTTCAGCTTCCCATTCTCCCAATCCTTCAGCTTCCCATTCTTCGAATCCTTCAGGCTGTCAACGTATTTAAGTAATATTCTTCATAATTCCTAGCCAATAGTTCCATCCCTTAAAAAATCACGTGCTAACTTTGCGGGTTCCTAATTGGTCCAGACAATCTTTCATCCCTACATGGGAAATAGGGGATATTTAAAAATGGAAGCACGTTGTTATAGAAAGCAAATTTTTGGATTTACAGAAGAGTTTCATTAGGCATGAAATTGCCATCATCAAACAAATTGAATTATCGTGATTATTTAAGAAATTGAAATCGTTGAACAAAAATGTACAGAGGCCACAGAACAAGGTAAGGTTGGCCTTAAAAAATGACCGTTTTCTGCCATAGAGATACGCTTCCATCTTTAAGACGAAATAGATAGATAGGCTTGTTACTGTAGGTCTAACACTGAGCGTGCAATTTTAACAGCATGGCAACAATAAACTATTTTTATTATCCCAGGGTGAATTTTGGCCGCATCCCACTGGGCATGAAGATATCGGGACCCCAAGAACCACATAAAAATCACCTCCTAGATGCAATGTTTATGAAAAGAATGACTGCGATTTTTACTGAGGAATATTGTGAAGTAGAATAATGTTCTTGCTGATACGTCTAATTAACTGGTGTAGATAATCATTGCAACATTCTGCTCTGGTTCGCACCAAGGAAAACATTATTGAAGAAGGTTATGACGCTTAAAAAATTCCACTTAAAATAATCATGTCGGAACCGGTACAGTTTTGGTGTCAGAGAAATAATCTATGGGACTAGTTGGGTACAGGTGAGAGGTGTCAGAGAAATCATATTTGGGACTAGTTGGGTACAGGTGAGGTGTCAGAGAACGCATCTATGGGACTAGTTGGGTACAGGTGAGGTGTCAGAGAACGAATCTATGGGACTAGTTGGGTACAGGTGAGGTGTCAGAGAATGCATCTATCGGACTAGTCGGGTACAGGTGAGGTGTCAGAGAACGAATCTATGGGACTAGTTGGGTACAGGTGAGGTGTCAGAGAACGAATCTATGGGACTAGTTGGGTACAGGTGAGGTGTCAGAGAACGAATCTATGGGACTAGTTGGGTACAGGTGAGGTGTCAGAGAACGAATCTATGGGACTAGTTGAGTACAGGTGAGGTGTCAGAGAAATCATATTTGGTACTGGTTGGGTACAGGTGAGGTGTCAGAGAAATCATCTATGGGACTAGTTTGGGTACAGGTGAGGTGTCAGAGAACGCATCTATGGGACTAGTTGGGTACAGGTGAGGTGTCAGAGAACGAATCTATGGGACTAGTTGGGTACAGGTGAGGTGTCAGAGAAATCATATTTGGTACTGGTTGGGTACAGGTGAGGTGTCAGAGAAATCATATTTGGGACTAGTTGGGCACAGGTGAGGTGTCAGAGAACGCATCTATCGGACTAGTCCGGTACAGGTGAGGTGTCAGAGAAATCATCCATGGGACTAGTTGGGTACAGGTGAGGTGTCAGAGAACACATCTATGGGACTAGTCGAATCTATGGGTTTGGAGTGTGGTGTTGGTAAGAAACATTACTAAAGGTTATAACCATAAAGGATCCAGGTTTAAAAAGTTTTGCTTTAAGTGTTTTTTATTTTTCTATTTATTTAAGGACAATAACCAACTAGAACCGGTAACAAATACCTATTGATTACTGGCTTGCATACCATTCATTATCTTTCAGTAAAGAAACTATGAAAGCCTTAAAAGTACTTTACTGACTGGTGATTGTAATGCAAATCTTTGAACGATCGTTAAATCAACTGAAAGGCGAGCAATGTTATAAAATTTATAAGTTACATTTTGCTTTAAGTGATTGACTTCTTTGAGGAATTAATGTTTATTGTGGTCAGCTCTGTTAAATTATGCATAGTAACTCTAAAGTACATTTTCTGGAGACAATTCGATAGCATTTTACTCGCAACTTGATTGACTCGCTACAGATTTTCGGATTGAGCAGATTTTCAAAATGGATATGTCCTGTTTAATTCAAATCAATTCAATTGATATTTGATTTGCGTTTAGTTATAGTTTAATCAGATCAAGAGTTTCCAAAAAGAACGTAAATTCATCGTTCATGCTAACATAAAGAACTGTACTATTGATACTACTAGTACTATTATTTAATTCTGCAATACTAATTTTTAGTTATTGTACTGGTAGATCGTTGTAGCTCATTTAGAGCTTCAACTCCTCGACAGTACAAAAGACGCCTATTTCCCTCCACTGCATACTTCACGATGACAGTCCACCAATGAACTGACTTTCAAAGCCGCCTGACGTCAGCATCGTCGAGATATTCAAATTTTTTGTCGAAGACCCTGGTGACAAGGAAAACTAACTGTACTCTTTATTAACTTCAAATCCATATAATCAATAAAATCAAATCAAATATAACAGCCGGCATTGTTCAGTGATGAAATTTAATGAGTAGAAAGTTATGCCTATGTTGATGGTTTTTGCCACCAGACACCACGACGAGAATCGTTGAACATCTCGCCCATGCTGATGTTTTGTGATTCTAGAAGATTCCATGGATTTTCATAGCGACGTGCATGAATACTACGGGTGTGTCATAAGTAATGTCACTGTGGTTGTTGTGCGGGAACCCAAAGCAATAATCATCCAAATATATTATATTCTGAAAGTACATTTATTGAGAAGTTGCCACCACACCTGAGCAGCAATTTTAATGTCTATGGCCAAAACTGTCGCAAGAATTTGTTAATCAGATTTAGCAAGCGCAACGCGATGAAATCTTCTTTTTGCAACGAGCAAAACTCAACATGAATCACGACAAGACGCACATCCAGTTCTACGCTTTCATTCGCTTCAAGCTTGGAAAATCTGCACTTGAAGTAGAGGAGGATCTCCGGAACACACTGCCAGACAACTGCCCAACTCGCAGGACAATTTACAGGTGGTTTCAGAACTTTACTGATCCTGGGTTCGAATTGGGAGATGCCGCCAGATCTGGACGACCATGTTCAACCAGGACAATAGAGAAAATCGAAGTCATCAGCGACCTGGTCAAGGAAGACCCGCGGCAGTCTGTCAGGGAGCTAGCGGACTGCTTGGAGATTGATTTCAAGACAGTCCATCGCATCTTGACAGAGGATCTCCATCTCCGAAACGTCTGCTCGGTCTGGGTGCCCCATGACCTCACTGCGGACCAACGTCAGGCCCGTGTGAACTGCGCCAATCAGATCCGCAAGGTGTTCAGCAGCCGGGGCTTGGATGACATCCTAAACTGCCTGGTTGTTGAGGATGAGACCTGGCTCCACCTGGATGGCAAAAGCAGCAAGGCAGACAATCGCTGCTGGCTGGGAGCTGGGGACTCCAGGCTGACTGTGACCAGGAGGTCCATCTCAGACAAGAAGACCATGCTGCTGGTGGCATTCACGCCAAACAAACGAGTCTCCATCTGTACAACTCCGCCAAACACCAAGGTCGATGGCCAGTACTTCATCGACTTTGTCCGACACACTGGGAACCTCTGGCGCACGCTCCGGTCAAACCCGATTCACCTGAACGAAGTTCTGTGGCAGATGGACAACGCACGGCCCCACACCTGTCAGGCTGTTTCGGATTTTCTGGCTGGACGGCGAGTAAATCTGCTCTGGCAGAGTCCCTACAGCCCAGACTTCAACTTGTGCGACAGGTTTCTCTTTAAATGGCTAAAGGCAGACTTTTCCCAGAGAAGTTTCGCAAACCATGATGAGGTCAAAGAAGCCGCGTTTCATGCACTGGTTCCGACAGCTGGAGGAAAAACACCTGCAGGCTGAGGTAGAGAAGCTGTACGAGCACTGCCAGAGGGTGATTGATATTGGGGGACACTATGTTGTTGATTGATACAGTTTCGTTCATCTGCGATTGTTAGTTGGTCTGTTTTACCCTCAGTGACATTACTTATGACACACCCGAAGTATTTTGTGAGCTACAGAAAAAATTAGAATGTGAGTACTTAAAATCGCCCCGCCGCGTGGTCTTCTTTCTACCGTCAAGAACTCTGAACGCAGCCATCAGATGTGCTGCGCAAAAGTTGCGAAAGTACCACTGACTGAAATCTAACTGAGTTCACTTACTTAAGTATCATTTTTAAATAATCGTAAGAAAATTATAAAACAAGGCACGAAAAAATATTCAAATGAGGCAGAGAGTATTGCAGTGACTTTTTCAGAACCCGACGCATTGGCTTGGCAAGAACTGCAAGGCGAGGTCAATTTTAGTCTTTCATACTCGTAGAATTAAATTAACGGTCATCGCTTTGATTTCAACTGTGGCGACAAATTAAACGACAAATATGTGTCGGGGGTCGGTGGCAGAACGGTTAACGAGTTTGCCTCTCGTACCACGGTCCCTAAATTCGATACCGCGGCGAGGCTACATTCATTTGGGGGCTTGGGGGCTTGTCGTGCAATTTACGCCCTTGAGGGCTAACCTACAAGGCACAGTGAAAGTGTACACTGCCTGACAATGAGAAAGTCAAGGGCAGTTGTAAACACCTGTGTGAGCGTGTGCCTGCGTACGGTATCTGTGTGTGTGTGTGTGCTCAGGAGTCAGCGAAATGGGCAGAATTGCCACCACGCTGGTTGCGGGTCTAGTGTCACCAAATTATGTGCCATTGCCCGCAGCCCTCCTGCAATTATTATTATTATTATTATTATTATTATTATTGTTATTATCATTATTTTTATTATTATTCCCTATTTTGAAGCCTGTAAAAATTCTCTCCTAGCGTGCTACTTGAAGAGGCCAGGGAATGAGGATATTGTGGATGTGCTGAGGAAGTGACAGTTGTCGGATGCGGTGTCTGCGACTTACAAATCCGTTCTCTAAACATGTGAGACAAGAGTAGTTAATCCTTGAGCTTTAGAGTTGAAGGGCTGGAATTCAGTTGGAAAAATGATAACTACTTTCGATTCCTGTCCAATAAGGAATGACGAATGCTTCCTCAGAAACTCGTGAGTAGTTCAACTCAAGTGTAAGAGGTCGTGAGATCGAAGCCTGGCAGAATTGCCTCCTCGATCGCAGGCTGCAGGTCTAGTGGCACCAAATGATGTGCCATTGCCCGCAGCCCTCCTGCAATTATTATTGTACCATGACTACGTGGCTATCGGGCGGGCTGATATTCGATTATTGCCATAGACGATGTCATTTTGGCCCGAAAAGTTGGGCTGATAATGGATTATTTTTGTGTATTTTAACGTATAGCCACATACTATAAGCCACATAGTCTATGGTACAATCACAGTATTACCCAGGCTTTGCGGGCGATAATAGTATATTATTACCCAGGCTTTCAGGGCGATAATGGGAAAGCCAGAGGGCGCCGAAGGCGCCCGAGGGATTTCTCATTATCGCCCGCAAAGCCTGGGTAATACTGTGATTGTACCATAGACTATGTGGCTTATAGTATGTGGCTATACGTTAAAATACACAAAAATAATCCATTATCGGCCCAACTTTTCGGGCCAAAATGACATCGTCTATGGCAATAATCGAATATCAGCCCGCCCGATAGCCACGTAGTCATGGTACAATGAGAAATCCCTCGGGCGCCTTCGGCGCCCTCTGGCTTTCCCATTATCGCCCTGAAAGCCTGGGTAATAATATACTATTAATATGTAAGCTACGTACGTGTCACGACAAAAAAGTAGATCTAAGTCAAAGTAAAGTAAAAGTAAATCCCAGTCTAGCGGGTTCTAGTCTTACTCTCGCGCCTAGGTTGGATGTAGCCTTGGAGAGCAATTTAGGCTCATGTCGACCAACCCCAAAGCCATGTACACTCCCTCCTGAGTACAAACCCCACTTTGCCATCCAAATCTAAGGAACTTCGAGCATGTGACTGGCGCCTTCCCTATGGACACCGCCTTCATCTCCGGCCTGTCCAAATTCCGTCTTGACGCGGCTCGCATGCGAAAAGATGACGACTTCGCGGACAGAATGTCGCACACTTTCACCACGGCCCTGATTGTACTGTTCTCACTCGTGATCTCCTGCCGGCAGTACATCGGCAAACCCATCGCCTGCTGGGTGCCCACCGAGTTCACCAGAGCTCAAGAGGAGTACACTGAGAATGTGTGCTGGGTGACCAGCACCTACTACATCAACACCCACGACCCCAGCTTCCCCAAGTTGGACGAGCAGCGATACAGCATGCAGATTGGCTACTACCAATGGGTGCCTCTGGTGCTGCTCATCCAGGCTTTCCTCTTCAACTTGCCCTGTCTGCTGTGGCGTCTGTTTAACTGGCAGTCAGGAATTCAGGTGAGTTTACTTGGATGAAAAATAGGTGTGAGCTTCCATCATAGAAAGGTGTCACGTCCTAGTTCTCTAGCTTTACGAAAACAGGTAAGTAGATCCTAAATACTCGTATACTATAGCAATCATTTCACGGGTGCATACTTTGGCATCCGTGACTCAGCGTCGGACTCAGATTTGAAGGTCGGGGGTTCGATTCCCTACTCCACTGGAACAATTTGTGTCCAATAGCAAAAAACTCGACTCTGCGTTGCCTCAGTCCACCCAGCTATTAAATGAGTACCAGCATTGTCTATAGTAATTGAGGGTGGGTGTGACGTCCTCCCAGTCCATGGACTGAACAGCCGTACGCAGCCTTTAGATGCGTCGCGCAATAGCTGCGGCTGTGCTGTCGGCTGCCCATCTGATCCAAATGGGGGCAGGTGTAATCAATTATTATTATTATTATTGTCCTTCAGCGAACAGCTCAACAACTCAAAGTCTGTTGATTTTCTCATCGTCAATAAAAAAATATTTTAATGTGCAGCCGACAGCACGGCTGCAGCTATTGCACGGCGCATCTAAAGGCGGCGTACGGCTGTTCAGTCCATGGACTGGGAGGACGTCACACCCACCCTCAATTACTCTAGACAATGCTGGTACTAATTTAATAGCTGGGTGGACTGAGGCAACGCAGAGTTGAGTTTTTTTGCTATTGGACACAAATTGTTCCAGTGGAGTAGGGAATCGAACCCCCGACCTTCAAGTCGTGAGTTCCAAGCTATAGCCACTTAGGGTACAACCCCCAGACAGTATAACTCTCACTGTATCTTGTGAATACCTGACTGCTTCCGCAAGTTCCAAGCCTTCTCTTCGCGCCTGTGACCAAAAATAACCCCGGTACATCTGTTTCTGTATTTGACGGATGTTGAAACTACCGTGACTACGGTGGACCAGAAGTCGTCATTAATTTTGAATAAGACCTGCACACGATAATTATGATAAAGTAAGATGTAAATTATAATTTTCATTCGCAATCCCACGACGAGTAGTATCATTAAAACTCCCGCATTGGTTCATTAAAATTGCCACATATTGAAGAAGTTGCTTTCCTCTCGACGTCGGAACAGGACTCGGTGTTCGCAGCTGTTCAAGTCTGTAAGGATATATAATTACAGGAACAGGATAAGATTCGGAGTAAGAGAGAGTGAAATTCTTCATCTTTGGAGCCCATCCTCTTGTTAAAGAGCCTGAGGCCAAAGTTCTTAGGGATGCTTAAAATAGGCCAGCGTGACACTAAACCCGCTTATAAATTCGTGCTATGATTCAGTGCCTTGTAGCAGCATGGTGCTTTCCAATCCTGCATTGAATTTGTTCGCAGGCAACAATTTAGTTGGTTCACTGTACATGGCCCTTATTTAAACACGATAACAAGTAAATAAAAATCTTATTTTTTTATAAATGGGTTCATCTCTTCAACTCAATCTAAATCTAGCCGGATTGATTAATGGGCAGGTGAGAGAGCAACCTGTATCGAGCTCGGATCCACCAACAGAGCATCCCTTAAGCTGTCCTACCAGAGGAGAAAGCAAGCAAGGTCCAAGGTCCAAGGTCACTTACCAAGATCCCTGAGCTCGAATCCACGGGGAGGCCACGTTTTTTAGTCCTCAGCAGCTGAGAGAAGGCTTGGTGGCTTGTCGTGCAATTTATCCCCATGACGACCAACCTCAAAGGCACACTGCCCAGATTATTAAAAGTAAGCGTGCTCAAGGGTCAACCAAATGGACAGAATCACCTCCTCACTCAGTGAGGATTGACGTCTCTTAAAAAGATTTGAGGCGGTACTCATAATACAAGCGTGAGTTTTCAGAATTTACGTTCAGAAAAGGACCAAATCAGAAAGATATGTGAGCTTTATATCGATTTCAAAAACCGCCCATCACCAGCTTTCAAACATCATGGAGGTGGCTTGCGACGTGGAGCTGATCAAGGACCCGCTGAGTCGGCAGACCAGTGTGCGCTACGTGGCCAAGCACATCGAAGACTCGCTGGGTCCGCAGCGCGAGCTCCGGGCCGGCTGTGCCACCAAGCTAAAGCAGTGCGTAGCTAAGAACTGCTGCTTCTTCTGGTTCGGCAAGCGGTACGGCAATTTCCTGGTGTGCCTGTACCTCATCTGCAAGTCGCTCTACATTTGCAACGTTATTGGCCAGTTTTTTCTTATGAATAAGTAAGTGCTAGCTGTGATTGTCGGAATTGTCTATTTTCTAGCAAGACAATGACTTCAAGTATTGTTTTTATCGTGCTATTTGGAACAGTGGAAACGTAGAGTGGATATGCAAAACGGAACGGCCCATGGAATTCTATGGCCAAGCGTTTGAATACGCTAGAAAGTAGGCCATAGACAACTCAATTAAGCCATGCTGTTATGGAACGATGAGAACAAATTGAGTTGTCTATGGCCTACTTTCTAGCGTGTATAATTCAAACGCTTGGCCATAGAATTCCATGGGCCGTTCCGTTTTGCAGATCGACTGTTCCACATAGCAATACTTAGGACAAAAGCAACGCAATGTACTTTTGTTGTTAAGCGAGTTGTGGAATAATTTGATAATCTTGTTTTTGAAAGTAAGAGAAGGATATCCGAAGTGCGGGAGAATAAGGATTGGTTCACTCAGGTCAATGTGATCGGATTTGAAAATGAATTTGTGGGTGGTGTGGTGGATATAGGCTAAAGAGTAACCATTATGTAGGAGCATTTTGGTTTAGAACTTGATTTCAACAGTGGAACCCTGTTCACCAAAGTGTTCCGCAAAAAAACTTTGACCTTTCTCATCCTCAACTTTCATGTCTTGTGCCCCAGACAGTGGAGAACTGGTCTTATTAGGTGCTTACTTAACAGAGCCTTCACAGTCTGCAACTCGTGGATCAAATCTGACCAAGAAATTAAGTTCAAATCACATTCAATAACATCACAGTTCAATTCCAAATCACATTGACCTGAGTGAACCAATCCTTATTCTTCCGTTCTTGGGATATACTTTTCTTACTTAAATTTTTTCAACTTTTAATCCCGGAAAGGATAATCAGTGACAAAGCTTCGAGTGTTGAACGCACCTCAATCTCACTCTCAGGTACCTGGCCACAAACTACACATTCTATGGCCTGGAGCTGCTGAGAGACCTTGCAGAGGGCCGCCAGTGGGAAGAGAGCGGCAATTTTCCGCGCATAACAATGTGCGATTTTCACGTGAAACGCATGGGCGCCAATCTGCACAGGTACACCGTGCAGTGCGTCCTGCCCATCAATATGTTTAACGAGAAGATCTACATTTTCCTGTGGTTCTGGATGGTTCTAGTGTCTGTAGTTTCCATCAGCAGCTTCGCCTTCTGGATCTACAAATCAGGATTCCGTAGCAACCGGGCTCATTTCGTTCGGAAATTTTTGAAACTTCGCAGCATTCTGGAGCCCGGAGATAAAAAGCGTAGCTTCAACTTTGTCGACGACTACCTGAGACCGGACGGCGTGTTCATCCTGCGCCTTGTGGCTCAGAATGCTGGCGAACTTGTCGCCAGTGAAGTCACGGAGGCATTGTGGCAGATGTACAAGACAAAGGCCCTGCTGTCTGTGGGCCTACCTAATGATCTCACAAAGGACGTCGGTGGCGGGGGCGCGGGAGGCGGTGGCAACGTTGGAGCCGACCAGGGCAGCATCGCCAGGAAGATGGCGGCCGCTGCCAGACGCCGACTGCCGTCGAACCAGCATCATCATCATCAGCACTCGCAGCCGCTCAACGGAAACGACGATGACCCTGGAGAGTTTGTTTGACGCGGAGCCGCTCGCTTGTTTCAAGCGCGAAACTCACGATTGTTTTCTTTCGCTTCATGTTCGCAGGAGTTGAGGCAGCCAACCCCGCTAATTCTTAGTTAGCAAAAATTGCTGCGACTAGTGACCTATCAATGCAATCTTCGTTGTGCGGAGTACATGAGGTGAAAGATAATTGATTTAGATTATTTTTTAATACTTCACAATGAAAGCCAATCACAGTCCGACTTACTCGCACGAACAGCACCAAAAAACTATTCATTTTTATCGTTAGACTAATTACGTCACTTCTACTCGTATCATGATAACGGGATACAAGAATCGCAGTTTAAATGTAAATAGAGCTTTGCCTGTTGCTGTTACCTATAAAATTCCTTGCTCCAATGAACACACAACATACAACGTACTAATTTAGCATCGCTTCAAAACAGAAAGATAAAATTTCACCGCTTTTTGTGTCTAGAATTCTAAGTTCTGTCTAAATAAGGTAATTAGATTAAACTACAACGATTAGTTCTCAGTAAGGTCTGCAACACGGGGCCGTTTGTCTTCTGGTGGACTAAATCAAGTCGTGCTCAATGCTTATGCACCTAGGATAAAGTATAATTGTTTGCAACAGGCACTATGGCATCCAGTGTTTATTAAAAAAAATGTTTTCCCACACAAAGAGCTGCACGCAACTCTGTTCTCTAAAGGCTCAACTTCAATCCCAAATCCAATCGTCACGCGATGTACAGGCCCATGCCCACAGCTCTCCCGACGACCCAGATCCGATTTCAAAGAAAAGAAAAATATGTTATAAAATATAGAAATCACAGTGACAATCCAACAGTAAACGCAGTGCACCGCTTTGATAATAAACAGGTATTTCAAAGGTAATAGGACATTTTTTATTCACAGCCCCCCTGAAAATCTGATTGATTATTTTCTGATTTTTTTCTTAGCAAGAAAGCTATTCACCTTTAATGCTTTTCGCTTGACCCACGAGCAGTTTAACATGTCCTTCTATCTCACCAATAATCTTGCACTGAGGTGTGTTTCTGATTTTAAACAATGTCACTGATTGATTGATTTTGTTAAAGAATTACAGAATTCTCGAATAAATCGGGACTTTTGAAGAAGTCTTGCGTTTCTGCGATACTTAAGGCGAAGACGAACTCATGTCACAAGACAGATATTTTACTGTTATCTTTGTTTATCATAACATTTTCGTGTTATTTAGAGTACAAAATTATGCGCCGTTGTTATAGACTTTTGTTATATTAATCTCTGAGAACGCTTTCGCTGGATGTAGTCCAATTTCTGCTGGTTAAATATAATATCAATATAACAATATCATTATACAAAAAAGCTAAACAGTTTGTTAAGTAGTTAGTCAAGAAATGGTCATAAAATTGGCGTTTACTAGAATGATTATTACTCTCATAAGAGTTTTTCTGCTACTACTAGTACTATGTACCAAACATGGGCACGCACGATAGCTCCCAAACCGAAAATGGATTTTTGTGAAAGTCCACCTTATGGGTTAAATTTTCCACCTTTTACGGTGAACTAACTTTAAAAGCCGTCAGACGCCAGCATCATTGAGATATTCAACGATTCTTGTCGAAGACCCTTGTGACAAGTAGAACTAACATTGCTCTGCTTAAGCCTCTATGTCGAATCCATATTGGTTTAATAATCTGCACAGTCCATCTGTTTTAAACACCTTTGTTCTCAGCATCCCAGTCACCAGGGTCCCCTTTCATCGCCGTCTGGAGCATCGGCGGCGCCCGTAGGGACCTTCAACAAACGCACCCGATCGGCATCTCAAAGACGGATGTGTTCTCAAAGCTGAAATAGAATTATCCTCTTCTGCATGCAGTATTCAGTCAGTAGACAATATCAGTGAATGAAGTTAGATTAATCCTCTTCTGTATGCAGTATTCAGTCAGTAGACAATATCAGTGAATGAAGTTAGAATAATCCTCTTCTGTATGCAGTATTCAGTCAGTAGACAGTATCAGTGAATGAAGTTAGAATAATCCTCTTCAGTATGCAGTATTCAGTCAGTAGACAATATCAGTGAATGAAGTTAGAATAATCCTCTTCTGTATGCAGTATTCAGTCAGTAGACAATATCAGTGAATGAAGTTAGATTAATCCTCTTCTGTATGCAGTATTCAGTCAGTAGACAATATCAGTGAATGAAGTTAGATTAATCCTCTTCTGTATGCAGTATTCAGTCAGTAGACAATATCAGTGAATGAAGTTAGATTAATCCTCTTCTGTATGCAGTATTCAGTCAGTAGACAATATCAGTGAATGAAGTTAGAATAATCCTCTTCAGTATGCAGTATTCAGTCAGTAGACAATATCAGTGAATGAAGTTAGAATAATCCTCTTCTGCATGCAGTATTCAGTCAGTAGACAATATCAGTGAATGAAGTTAGAATAATCCTCTTCTGCATGCAGTATTCAGTCAGTAGACAATATCAGTGAATGAAGTTAGAATAATCCTCTTCTGTATGCAGTATTCAGTCAGTAGACAATATCAGTGAATGAAGTTAGAATAATCCTCTTCTGTATGCAGTATTCAGTCAGTAGACAATATCAGTGAATGAAGTTAGAATAATCCTCTTCTGCATGCAGTATTCAGTCAGTAGACAATATCAGTGAATGAAGTTAGAATAATCCTCTTCTGTATGCAGTATTCAGTCAGTAGACAATATCAGTGAATGAAGTTAGAATAATCCTCTTCTGCATGCAGTATTCAGTCAGTAGACAATATCAGTGAATGAAGTTAGAATAATCCTCTTCTGTATGCAGTATTCAGTCAGTAGACAATATCAGTGAATGAAGTTAGAATAATCCTCTTCTGCATGCAGTATTCAGTCAGACGACAATATCAGTGAATGAAGTTAGAATAATCCTCTTCTGCATGCAGTATTCAGTCAGTAGACAATATCAGTGAATGAAGTTAGAATAATCCTCTTCTGTATGCAGTATTCAGTCAGTAGACAGTATCAGTGAATGAAGTTAGAATAATCCTCTTCTGTATGCAGTATTCAGTCAGTAGACAATATCAGTGAATGAAGTTAGAATAATCCTCTTCTGTATGCAGTATTCAGTCAGTAGACAATATCAGTGAATGAAGTTAGAATAATCCTCTTCTGCATGCAGTATTCAGTCAGACGACAATATCAGTGAATGAAGTTAGAATAATCCTCTTCTGTATGCAGTATTCAGTCAGTAGACAATATCAGTGAATGAAGTTAGAATAATCCTCTTCTGTATGCAGTATTCAGTCAGTAGACAATATCAGTGAATGAAGTTAGAATAATCCTCTTCTGCATGCAGTATTCAGTCAGACGACAATATCAGTGAATGAAGTTAGAATAATCCTCTTCTGTATGCAGTATTCAGTCAGTAGACAATATCAGTGAATGAAGTTTGAATAATCCTCTTCTGTATGCAGTATTCAGTCAGTAGACAATATCAGTGAATGAAGTTAGAATAATCCTCTTCTGCATGCAGTATTCAGTCAGTAGACAGTATCAGTGAATGAAGTTAGAATAATCCTCTTCTGCATGCAGTATTCAGTCAGTAGACAGTATCAGTGAATGAAGTTAGAATAATCCTCTTCTGCATGCAGTATTCAGTCAGTAGACAATATCAGTGAATGAAGTTAGAATAATCCTCTTCTGTATGCAGTATTCAGTCAGTAGACAATATCAGTGAATGAAGTTAGAATAATCCTCTTCTGCATGCAGTATTCAGTCAGTAGACAGTATCAGTGAATGAAGTTAGAATAATCCTCTTCTGCATGCAGTATTCAGTCAGTAGACAGTATCAGTGAATGAAGTTAGAATAATCCTCTTCTGCATGCAGTATTCAGTCAGTAGACAATATCAGTGAATGAAGTTAATTACGCGAAATCAGCTTTGGGAACACAGCCGTCCTTGAGATGCCGACCGGGTGCGTTTGTTGAAGGTCCTGACGGGCGCCGCCGATGCTCCAGACGGCGATGAAAGGGGACCCTGGTGACTGGGATGCTGAGAACAAAGGTCCATATGCCTTTTTGACATATAGTTTGTCAAGCCGACGTTTCCATAATAAAGTCTTTTGAGCAGAAAAATTATGCCTATATTCGTGGATTTTTGCCACCCGACATCCCGAAGAGAATCGTTGAATATCTCGTATAGATGCCGATGTTGTTTTGAAATTGTTTTATCGCATAGAGCGGAAGATTTCAACCCATGTTCTGGATTTTCACGGCGATTGGTTGAGTATTTTGGAAAACACAGAAAAAAGAAACAAATGAAATGCCACTGTGGTCTTTCTACTGTCCAGTGACAGAGAGACACAATTAACCTGCTCAAAGCCCTTTCAATTAAAGCTAGGCTATCAACAAACGTGGCAACAGATGTCACCAAATAATAATACTAATACCGATTCTCAAAGCGCAACCGTGATACTCAAGTCAAATAATAATCCTTGCGCATTGGGAGCACAGCTGCAGCACAACAGTGCCTCTTTCTCTCCGCCCAATGAACCGCATAGCAAATGCAGCACGCAGTTTTCTGCCCGCATTTTTAGCGGGACTGTGTCTGACTGTGGCACTGAATCAGGTGAACTTCTTGACAACTCGCCCCACTGCCGACTCGGTGACAGACTCTGCGCTTCAGTCCAACACAGGCTACAATGCGTCGAAGGCTCGAATATTCTGCTGGATCATGGTGCCCTTCATGATGCCACTCATGAGCATGATGGTCATCAACGACACCTGGGGACCCAGATGCGACGGCTTTGCATTTGTAGCGCCCAAAATAGCAGTCGGTGCTGTGAAACTGTCAGTTATTGGTGAGCGGCGGTTCGACCATATATGGAACGGCAACTGCACATCTATTAAGATTTAATACTATATACCTTTATCTTCTTACAACTGTACGTATGCTGACTCACGCTCTCGTACTTTCGTACTCTCGTACTTTCGTACTCTCGTACTTTCGTACTCTCGTACTTTCGTACTCTCGTACTTTCGTACTCTCGAACTTTCGTACTCTCGTACTTTCGTACTCTCGTACTTTCGTACTCTCGTACTTTCGTACTCTCGTACTTTCGTACTCTCGTACTTTCGTACTCTCGTACTTTCGTACTCTCGTACTTTCGTACTCTCGTACTTTCGTACTCTCGTACTTTCGTACTCTCGTACTTTCGTACTCTCGTACTTTCGTACTCTCGTACTTTCGTACTCTCGTACTTTCGTACTCTCGTACTTTCGTACTCTCGTACTTTCGTACTCTCGTACTTCCATTCTCTCGTTTTTTATGACGTGTCCTATACAACTCGGATTTTCAGATGTCAACATTATGCTATACGATTTTAGAAGATTTCATCAAGTAGAATGGAAGCGCATCTGGCTCTCTGCCTGGCAACTGCATCGGGATAAGGCTACAGAACAGTTCGACTATTTCCTACTGCTGCGTACTGGTAACTACCTGATCGTGGAGAACCTGCGTCACTTGCTTCGCAATCGTGACCCCGATCAGCTGTTCATGACAGGCAGACGAATGCAGCAGAGGCTCAGCTACCAGCACCAGACCGCATCTGATCAGGGCAGCTCTGAAGATGACTACCTTGCCTCTGATGCTGGAATCCTGCTGTCTAAGGGAGCTTTTGTTGCTATGGTAACTCGTGGTTTTGCCGGTACGAGTTCAAACGAGATCACTCGACGCTACTGTGGCTCTGAGAGCGTTACTTTATCATATGATACTCAACTTTGTGAGTTAACTGCAGATTAAAATATGAACTAAATAAAACAAACGGGCACAATGTTCAGCTAGCACAGCCGCATCTACTTCGTGGCAATCCATAAGAATATGGAAAGCTTTTCAGACCATAGACCCGGGGGAAAAACGACAATTACCCGCGAATTAAGTGCCTTGCTTAACGACACAAAACTGTTTTCCTTCGTGTGAGACTCGAACTCATGACTCCCGACTAGGAACTCCCGATTGATGTTGATTGCAAAGATTTGTTAAAAAGTGCAATATATTTTGGCACTTTTCAGCCAAGTGTCTGAAAAGCGTCGGTGTCCAGATTGTTGACAGTCGCGACCGGCTGGGCCGAGAACGCTTCCACCCGGTGCATCCCAGCAGCTTGCTGCAGGACAGCCTCATGCCCGCCTGGCTCAAGCTAAACAGCTACTACAGGCCTGTACGAGCGGTAGGTCAGTTGACTTGTTTTAGTAGAACTCCACCATTTATTCCTGAATCTAGAAACTGGAGAGACAACTACACGCCAAAGCCCCATTTTGTGGAGCAGTGTAGGCTGACTGGCTGTCCCGAGAATACACTGAGCAGATAGGAAATTCTGATGCACTGTAATGCAGAAGTGCACGTTACTTGAGCACAGCTCATTAGCTAAAACAGGTAGACGGTGAGCCGTGGCGGTGAGTAGTCTCTCCAGTTTCAGACTCAGAGCTCCATGGTTCAACTGTAGAGTTCAGATTTCTTGACGTTCTTGAGCTTCTTGCGAACCGTGGTCACACCCACTCGCTCTGCCAGTGCATCAGCTGTCCCAGTCCCGAGTCGGTGACGTTCTTCGGAGTGAGTGAGTTCTACAAGTTTGACGCCATGGTCTACGAGGTGGGGCCGTCACTGGCGGCCTACAAGCAATACGCATGACCTTGCAGCAACCTCAAGCTCTGTGAAGCCATAGCAGTTTAACTCACGTGACTATATTAGGCTTAGTAAATACTTACAAGCACAATTAGAAGATAAAGAATGTCAAACATACTCCACAAGCACACCTGCAATGACTAATAACATAATTTTTCCTTGGTGACGAAGCAGTTTAAATTTAGCAACAATGATTGCTAAACTTTATGTGACGAGTGTCAAAATTGAAACTAATAAAATTGATATCGACTAACAAACTTAAGCATCAAGTTACTATTCAAGATCTACTTGCTAAAATAGCAACAGTTTTACTTTAAGTGTTAAATTGAATTTTATATCGCCTCCAGACATAACAAATGGACATAACAGCGGACCGCTAGAGAGAAGTCACTGACTGCATGATGCTTCAAGGGTTACACTAGGGGTCGGCAAACTCCGGCCCGCAGGCCAGATGCTCCCAAATCCGGCCCGTTTCCCCTTCCAACACCTATAGTAGCCTGTCTCATCTCTCCCGTGTCTCATCTCTCCCGTGTCTCATCTCTCCCGTGTCTCATTTCTCTCATGTCTCATCTCTCCCGTGTCTCATCTCTCCCGTGTCTCATCTCTCCCCTTTCTCGTCTCTCCCGTTATCTCTGTCTCAACTCTCCCGTGTCTAATCTCTCCCTTATATCATATTTCTATAATCAAAGCGGCCCGCTGTCGTCTTTTAGATTCTCTCTTTGGCCCGCCAGCAAATAATTTTGCCGACTCCTGGGTTCCACGATCAAAGTAAAAATCATTTGCTTAATTAAAATCGAGTACCATTTTAGATATCGAGTGCTGATGGGTAGAAAAACTTCTAGGAAGTAAATGGCTTGATTTTTTAGCTTAATCAGCTACATGCACTTTGAATTTCAAGTAGACTGCGAAATCAGAGTTGAAAATAAAAGTATAGTCTTACACTGTAACAAAAAAGCTTTAAGACTAAAAGTACGGAGTCGTAAATTAGTTACACGGCATGCTTTGACAAGCAGAGCGGGAAAAGGAAATGGTGATAGAAACTTGCAAGCGGATTGAAGCATCAAACAATAATTTTTCGATTAGAACACAGAAAATTTTACTGAAATCAAAAGTTCGAATTATTATCAATACATTCAAACAAAATAATTTATCATTAAAAATAATCAATAAAAAACTAAAAATGAAGGAAAAATCTAACAATAAGATGGGATTGCAAACAAACCATTATTTTGCAGTTCAATATTCGAACAAAAGAGTAACATGACTCTAGATTTTTTGTCGAAAACTGCAATTCGACGTTATCAAACACAGCAACTTTCTTTTATGCGGCTTACAATCGCAAAAAAACTAAAAAAAACTAAAGTGCAAGCAGAAGATCACTTGGCAAGCATCAAACTCGACTACCGGCGTTGGTAATTACCGTGGAAGGCTGAAATTGAGGACCTAGGTTTTCAATTAAACATAGGTACCCTTCTCGCCGGCTGCAGACAGAAGCGGGTCGGCATAGTCGTTTTCCTTCTCCGGCCTCGTGGCCTTCACCTGAGGATTCTCCAGGTAGTTCTTCCACAGCTGCTTCACCACGTCGCTGACAACGGGGTCACCCGCGTTTTTGCTGATAATCCGCAGCACGAAGGCGCCATCCGCCCGCAGATGATCGTCTAAGAAGTCGCGAAGCAAGCGACGCTCTGCCTGTCCGGACGGCGTGATGTACTTCTTGATGGTTGCGTAGCGCCTCTTGGACACTAGGGTCCATAGAAACCAGGCGATGGCGTCCACAATGGTGATGACCGAGACGAATACGAGCAGAAACCACAGGAAGATGTAGGCCTGTTTGTAGAGAAAATATTCGCAGACAGTTTAACTACCATTTACAGCGAATTTAGGGTACATTCTAAGAAAAACGTTGCACCTTCTCATTGAAGAGGTTGACGACCAGCACGCACTGCAGAGTACGGGGGTGCATGTTGCCCAGCACTCGAATGTCAAAGTCGCACAGGGTGACTCTGGGGAAGTGGCCGGTGTGGTGCCAGTCCCGGTTGTTGATCAAATCGGTGAGCACCTCCCAGCCGTAGAACTTATAGTCCGTGCCCAGGAAGTTATTGAGCAGGAAAAACTGGCCAACTACGTTCGCTATGAACAGCAGCTTGATGCACAGGTACATCATGGTGAGATAGTTTCCTGTCTTGGTGTAGCCGCAGAACAAAAGCCGGAAGACTAGCCGCTTCGCTCGCACAATGAGGCCATACTTTTGTGAGCGCTGCTTCACAATGGTCAGCTCAATATGGCGAGTCAGCTGTGCCACTTTCTCCTTGCGCTTGGATTCATCGTCGTCAAGACAATTGAGAGCGGTAGAGACCAGATCGCTGATGTGGATTCCTGGGTCAGGAATAGTTAATTAATTGTTAAATCTGAGTGACATTGCCATAGTTATATCCCGACTGTACTTCTGCCTTTGAATTGGCGCAACAGCTTACCCGACTGCCAGTTGAGCAGTTTCCAAATGGTGCTGGGCAGGTGGAACATGAGCGCCTGTAGAGCAAGCACGAATGGCACCCACTGGTAGTAGGTGAGTTCCTCCTTGCTGCGGTTCAGGCGGTCACTCGGAATCGACTCATTCTCAGGCACATAGTAGGTGTTTTTCACCCAGCAGAAGCTCTCGGCAAACTGCTCCCAGCCGTCTTTGAATTCTGGCGGGATCCAGCACTGCACGGGGTCGCCAACTAAGTACATCTTGGTGCCAATGACAGTGGAAATTATGATGATGATAATTGGCGTGTAGTACGAGTTAATGCGGTCAACAGCGTCTTCATCAGAGATTCGGTGCTTCCTACTGGTGAACTTGAAGCTCTTCACCGTGTTGAAGAATCCTGTGTCCATGTCCGCTGCAGCCTGTCTACTGAGCTTGCAGTAGAGTTGTTTTAGTTAATTTTTTTACTTTCTGTGTCGAGCAGTGCTATTTTTCTGACAATCCCTATTTTAATTTTAACCTAGCGACAAAAACTGCAAATCAAAGCGCGCTTGTGATTTGATAAGAGAATGCCTTTGGCAAGAAATATTCTTGCTGAATAGTTGCTGATATGGCTCCCCAATTCCCTGGAGTTGAGCAGAGAATAGTTAACAGCAACAGCTGCACTGGCGGCACAGATTAGGCCAGTGCGAGAAGAGACGAGAGAGAGACAAGAAATCGAGTACCCATTGGATCTGCAGTTCTGAGAAATCTACTCAAATTTTCTTCACTCCAATGCTGGCCTAAGAATGCTGTTTTTGTTCGAATTTAATTGATACGAACAAGCCTTCTCGTGAATCAGATTTTTTTCTAATAAAATTAATATAATTTCAGATTTAGGTTTTTAAAACGTCACTTAACAGTCCCGAAGTCTGGCCTGATTGAGTGATAAGGGTCTGGACCTAAAACTGTTTGTTTCAATTCATTTCTCAATCGGTTAATTAAGTGAGTAATTTCTTACGATTGTGGTCAGTGCACTTAATTCTTTTGTGTTTCAGTTTACTTAGCTATAAAATGGGTACTGGCTTCCTCGATCGGAAGTCTATGGACTGAACAGCTGTACACAGCCTTTAGAGACTTTAGAGCGGCTGCGCCTTTGACTGTACATCACACCCAACTAGTGTGATTTCTATTATACACAGGACGTCGAGCTGTGAATCACCTGAATCACCTGACGATGAGAAAGTACACTTATTGTGAGTGTGCGCCAGCGTTAGCTGTGCGTGTGTGCTCAGGAGTCTGCGGAACCGACAGAATTGTCGTATACTCACTGGCTCCCGGTTTTGATGAATTGAGTCTTTAGTGTATTCGTAATTGTTTCTAGACATTTTCGTCTATAGACTTAAGCCTTGGGTAAACCTTAAGTGAGATAAAAATAAATCATTACACAATTATGGCGGTCATTAATAAATAAATTCATCTCAACCATCTCAAGTCTTGACCATCCTTGAAAGTAGGACTACCAAGCCAATATGCCGCCCGTTTTTTACCAAGGTGGGAATTCCTTGGTAAAAGTTTTTACTGCTAATGGCCGCTGACTTGAAATCTCCCTTTACCGTAATATAAAATAAGCGGTCATTGACGAATGGTTTGGATATTAGTAGCTGATCAGTAGTATTAGTAGTAGTAGATTAGTAGTATAGCTTTTGCCATTCAATCTCAGTGTTTTGTCATTCATACTCAGCCCCCATAGAATTAATCCAGCCAGTTGGTGCGGTTTGGCCCATAAACTATCGCTCTGTGCCATTCAATCTCAGGTTTTATCATTCAAACTCAGGCTTTAATGTAGAGAAGGAATGTGGATAAGGAATGAACAGGTTATTATTCCTCAGCTCGGCTCATGTAACACAGGACCGAAAAACAGACTTGTTAAACTTGTTAAACATAATGCAGTTCATACACATTAAAAGTCAAACACCTCTAGCATCATAGTGAGGAACATACGGATTTGAGCGGAATTGTTAAAGTCTTGGATCAGAACAATGACTCAGAGAAAAGGAATTTGCATAATGCACCGTGGATACAGTCGGCTGCAGGCAATCTCCCAGTTTGCGGCCTTCAGAGGCGTCAGAGTGTCCAGTGCAGCGTGGCCCAGGCGCTCCATGTAAGCATATGGCCCATGTAAGTTGGGCCATGTAAGCAAATGCAATGGAAGAAAATTGTAATTTAGCTGTCTTTTGGAGGACTGCGTTTGAGATACCGAGCTTATAAAGCCTGAGTTTGAATGACAAAACTCGAGATTGAATGGCACAGAGCGATAGTTTATGGGCCAAACCGCGCCAACTGGCTGGATTAATTCTATGGGGGCTGAGTATGAATGACAAAACTCGAGATTGAATGGCACAGAGCGATAGTTTATGGGCCAAACCGCGCCAACTGGCTGGATTAATTCTATGGGGCTGAGTATGAATGACAAAACACTGAGATTGAATGGCAAAAGCTATATCAGTAGCTGAGACAATAAAATCCAGGATTTACCATAGACAGCGTCCAATAATGAGCTCTTTGTGTTAACCCGTTTTGTTGACAAAAATACAATTATCCAACCGTCAGCGTGCACATAATGGTGTATTTTTGCACACTGTCTATGGTAAATGTCCAAACCATTCGTCAATGTGATAGAAGCACGGCTTTCTCAGTCCTAGGCGTTTCTGCACTCAAAAGCCGTGTGCTATCTCTCCATTAATGAAACTTTCCAGACCGCTTATGAGGCGTTTTTGTCTATGATCAAGACATGTGGTTGAGAGGAATGGTAGATTATATAGTTATGTTATGGCCATTATTTAACGCCGAAACATGCTATATAATTGCATTGTATATATAGCATACCAGTAGCCAATTATAATTTTTATTTGAGTTAAGCAATGACAACTTTTGTCATTGTAAGGCTTCAGCAACGTATTATGGTATAAACGATCACTCAGCGATAATGGCATGTCTATGGCACAAACTGCGCCAATCCGCCATGAGCCAGAAGCTGACAAAATTTGGACGCTTATATTTGTTTCTTTTCAATTATCAATTAAAGTATTTTACCAACTGGTAAAAGCATTATAAGGCTTCAGGCCATAGACAAATCAACTCCCCCTATAACGCCGTTGCTTGTCGACCGACAGCCGCCAGATAGCGTTATAGGGGGAGTTGATTTGTCTATGACCTGAAGCCTTATAATGCTTTTACCGGTTGGCTGCCTCGCAGTTAATGGCGATTACGATCTCGGCGCTACGCGCCTCGATCGACCGCCATTAACTTGCTCGGCACCCAACCGGTAAAGTTCCATTATAATACTCTTGCGTATATGTACAATGACAATAAAGTGAAAGGCCTTTGATTCGACTACAACCGTGCAATACTGATCGTAATACCAACAGTGCATGATTTTTTTAGAACATTATTTTTTCATTATGTTTCACCCTTCTATAATATGTAGCCTTGTAAAGTTAGAGTCTTAACTGGGAAGAATTCCACAAAAGATGCATGGTACCCTTAGAATGCCTCGAGGACGAGAGACAATTGGATCGGGGGAGTGAGACACACCACACAATGGCGCTAACTATATTGATAAGTATTTATAAATGCCTAGAGCTTGTAAAATACTAACTCAAGGGCTCCTTCCTAGCAAAAGTTCTTTCCCAAAGATAAGCCGAGCTGCACGTGGCTGTCGCGGTGCCAGATATCAGTAGGCCATTGTTAGGAGCTGGATAGAAATACCATTCAAGCGATAAAACATGCGAGTCCAATTCGGAAGATTTTTTTAGCTAAATAAATGTGCTTGATAAAGTTATATTTCATATGGTTTGCAGGAGTGTTTGAACTCAATTGAATAGTAATCAAGTGGAAGTATAATAAGATTTTACAAGGTATTCATACTTTAACTAAACAAAAAAATATCGTGTGCAGTTAACAGTTACTCCAGTTATTTTGAGTCACTTTATAAAATGTTAAAAGTTCCGATTAAACAAACGTGTTAGTTTTAAAATTCGTTAAAGAAAACACAAATGCACTTATTACGCGAAAAAGAAGATTAATATATGCTTAATCCGAAAAATAAAAATTATAGAAGGTAAACATCAAGGCAAGTAGATTATTATTCTGGTCAGAGATTAAAAATTCTAAAATACAAAAGTAAAGAAAATAATATCACTCGCAATCGACGCTGTAAAATATCCCAATTTGCAGCACAAAATAGTGGATCATTTCCTGCAAACATACTTTATGTATTGTTTAGTAATGGACATTTTTTAGTTATTTGGCCGTTTTAACTTAGTCAGCATAGCGTGTAACAGCAGGCACAGGTGAGCGCACAATATGCTAGGTATCCAACTGGCACAATGCGCATACACCGCGGTTTATCCAGTGCGTCGCCTCCCTGTCCGTTGGCAGCTCGATGCAGAGCAGAAAGTTTGTCGAGTGGCCCGTTGTTGATAGCACTCCGCGACGAATCAAAGTTTTATAGACTGCAAAATTATAGTCAGTTGTCAAATTCGACTTAGTTGATTTGAATTCGAGAAAAAAAAGTTTTCTCAAGCATCTCTAAAGCCTTTCTCACCTGGGCAAGAGTAAGTAGCCTTGCTACCGTCAGCAGACGAATTTGACTCAGACTTCTTGGCTGGCACAAACCAGATCACTGGCAGCTCAACGAATAGAATCTTGGAATTGGACTCTGCCAGAGAGTGTGTCTCAATGCACCACCTGGCCCCCTCCAGGAATAGGCCCCTCACATAAGCTCCGATTGGCTGCAAGGATTCGCGATATTACCAATAAATCAAAAGTACATTTCAATTTGGTATTGCAATTTTATACGTACCGGCGGATCCACTGAGTCGACCTGTGATCCAAGCTTGGTAACCTGAAAGTTCAGCGTCAGATGGTCGATGGGTATCTGGTTGGTCCTGGCAAAGTTCTGCAGCACACCAGACAGGAAGGACTGGGTGAAGTAGAACCCGCTGATCCAGAAGACTGACGGCGTCCCTGTTTCGATCCACGTCTAAAAATTTATGAGAATAATTAGAACTACATGCCAACTAATGTATCTACACTCTACAGTAACTCTTTCTTGACGACTAATTTAACTTCACAGATTTAGAAACTTTCTCGTCGGGGTGAATTTCATTACGTAACCATGTCGGCTATCATTTTTTACTATTTTGGTTTGACTAAATTGTTAATTTTTTCTTTTTAGAACCAATGTGGATTCGCCAAAGAAGTTCATACAGATAATAATTTAATAATAATTGATTACACCCGTCCCAATCGGGCCAGATGAGCAGCCGACAGCACAGCCGCAGCTATCGCGCGTCGCATCTGAAGGCTGCGTACAGCTGTTCAGTCCATGGACTGGGGGGACGCCACACCCACCTTCAATTATCCCAGCTGATGCTGCAGGTACCCATAACAGCTGGGTGAACTGAAGCAATGCAGAGTTAAGTGTCTTGCTAAAGTACACAAATTGTTTCAGTGGAGTCGGGAATCGAACCCCCGACCTTCAAGTCGTGAGTTCGACGCCCTAACCACTAGGCTACAACGTCTCAACCTCTTAGATTATATTGAAATCTTTCGTAATAGCTTGAGTATTCTTAACGACAAATTTAATTTTACTTAATTTACGAGGCTCAAACGTATTTTACTTTTTATATCCAAAACTTTCTTGGCAGTATGACTCAGAAACTAGAAAATTAAAAACACACCTGAAAGAAGACGATTCTGTGCAGCAAGTCGGTGATGTAGCTTCCCAGAGGCTTGAGGGACGGGTAGCTCTTTTCAAGCCACATCTGCGGTATCTTGCCCAAGAGCATGTTGTCAAACACTTCTTCCAGCTCGGCTGACAGAATGATCAGGCCCTTGATGGCCTTCAGCAAGTTCTTCAACGACTCGCTGATCACATTGATAAGTACATTGAAGCGGATGAGCTCCTGAATTAGCACAGTGTTCATGCTTTCCTCGTACAGAACTGGATGCTTCAACTGAAAATGAGCCATGAGAATTGAAGTTGATACCGGTAATTAACTTTCGCTGTATTAGATAATCTACACCCAATTATTTACGGAAATTTTTTATGACTTCTGTCTTTGGTTTTTTTAGTTTTGTGTGACTCCATTGACACGCACCTGCGCCTCGTCCACATTAAATAGTCTGGGCAGCTTGGCAAGAATCTCGGAGCTAATCTCCTCAATCAGCTGCTGGCTGTCGGAGGCACCGGCTACTTCGCGTGGCAGCGTCTTGAGGATCTGGTTGAACAGCTGGCTAGTTTCATTTTGCTCCTTGGTGATGTCGGCGTTGTCATGGAGACCGAAAATCTGATGGATAGCATTGGTTGAATGTGGCTAAGTCCATAACAAAGATCCTTACAAATGAGACCCTAGTGCAATATAACTTAGCGTACATCGGGTCTCGGGTTCATTGGCAGCTGCTTGATGTGCTCTAGACAGGAATCGAACTCGGTGCTGACTGGCAGTCCATAGAGACCACTGTCAGTGAACTTGTACCCGGGATCGCTCAGCAGCTGGTGATTGTAGAACTTGCCTAGAAGGCTCATGATAAGACGCCGGTCCATGCTGTCAGAGACCCGACCGCCGTAGTTGCACTCACCGGCCAGGTAGGACAGGGCGTCTAGCGGGGGCTCGGCGTAGTCACACACGAACATCTTCCAATACGAAAGAGGATAAGATAACTTTCTTGAGTTATTCCTCAAGGAAATCGTTAACAGTGGAAAGACGACGGGAGTTCTTCAAATACTCACATTTATCTTTTTTCTATATCTCCTAAAAAATATTCAAACAATCGCCATGAAAATGCAGCTAGAGCACGGGCCAAATTTTTCCGCTCTATCTGTTGAAACAACTTCCAGAATCACAAATCATTGGCATTGTCGAGATATTCAGTGATTCTCGTCGGGGTGTCTTGCGGCAAAAACCACCAATATCTATAGACATAATCTTCCAGCTCACAAAATGTCATCATGCAACCATGTCGGCTATCAGTTTTTACTATTTTGGATTGATTAAAGCGTTTATTTTTTCATTTTTGACTAATATAGATTCGCCATCGAGGTTCATATAGAGAAGTATTAGCTGTCCTTGTCACCAGGGTCTTCGAGAAGAATCACTGAATATATCGACGATGCTGACATCGGACGGCATTGAAAGTTGGTTCATCGTAAAGGGCGGAAAATCTGGAATTATATGGTGGAGTTATATTGGGAGCTATTGGGAAGTAGGCAGTGGGTATTTGAGCTACCGCCGTGGTCTTTCCCCAGGGGAGAAATACGCTCGTGGCGAGTTGCTTCTACTGTTAAGTTATTGCCATTCATTTTCACTGAATGCTTTTTACGACTCGTGTCGTTTGTCTACGATGCCTCGAAACTCACGTGCAACTGTCGGCAGGAGATCTGCAGGTCCGAGTCGTTGAACTCGTACGGGATGTTCCAGCCAAGCGGACCGTACTTGCGACGCTCTTGAATCAGCGCGTGGAAGAAGCACAAGCCGTAGAGCAGTTTCCGGAACACCTCCGGCTTGTTGCAGGTGTCGTAGAAGGACGCATCGTTGATTGGATGGCTCTGGTATGAGCGCAGCAGGTTAGACCGCAAATTCATCGGAGTTTCATTAGTCATTTTCACCGCTCGCTGCAGAATGCTGACGGGAAAGTCCGGTGTGGGGTAGCTGGTCAGCCACAGTCGGAACTCTTTGTGCAGCCGCTCAGCGTTGGCGATCAGGAAGTCACAGATCTTCTCGAGCTCAGGCAGCCAGGACACAGCCAGGTGGCAGTTCTGCAGCACCACCCAGCTGCCTGTCTTGATTGCCTGAAGGTGTTCAACGGTAGAGGTAAAATAAGGTAAAAAGGTAAAATAAGCAAACGCATTTTTATAAGCGTAATTTGAGTAGTACTGATGTTCTTACTCACCTCTTCAATCATGACGGCAGCCTTAACACCCTGGCCCTGACCCAGGCTGATAGTGTTCACCTGAATCGCTTTAGTAGTCTCGGAGCCTGAAGATTTTTTAGATTGGTCGCTTTTTAATAATCAAACTGAACTCAATTTCCCACCTATTGACTTAAACCTCGAAAATAAGATCCACTTCGCAATAGACTACTCATAGTAAATTAAAATTCGATTCTAGACTAACTGATCAAATTTCTTGGTTTGAGCGTGGCGGAGGACTCAAGCGGAATCGACTCACCATCGTCAGCCTGAGTATTCGGCTCGGAGCACCTTCGAGCAGTGCTCAAATCCTTGGCAAATTTGAACAGGCTGTGCAGCGGATCCAGGCCCGGACTCAGCACCATGAGCAGGGGAATCTCCGGTGTCGAGTCCGCGAAGCTCACCTCCAAGTCGAACGCGGGCGGATCGACAAATGTCCGGCCCATCTCAGCGTCGATCAGGTTGAAGATGGCCGGGATGATCTTGTCCGGGCGAAGGCAGCGCAGGATAATCAGGCGCTCCAGGAATGACAGCCGACCTTCGTACGGTGCCGGCAGGGGCTGCGTGTGCGGCGTCGCCGAGTCGTAGAACGCCTTCCAGTCGGCCTCCTTGAAGCCAGGAAAATCGGCAAAATTTTTATGATAGGCTGAAGTCAGCCACGGTACGACTGTGAATTTTCACAACCTGCTCAAAGCCACGGCCGTACAAATCTTCGAGATCGCATCGAAAGCTAGCTCGACCAGGGTACCCTATTCTGTTCTGAGTGATTTATAGTCTGTTCTGTTTTGTGTCATCGTCCATTCTGTTTTCCTTCATACTCATCCTGACTGTTCTGACATCCTTCTGGTAGGCGGAAATCTCAGCGATCATTCCCTCATCTCCGATACACACAGGTGAGTTTGGTGACCTGGGGTTGTCTCCGGTGCGGGCGACCCTAAGTTATTCGCGTCATTGCCTTCTTGGGATAATTAACTGCTGTATGATGATCACCAGCTAGACTTTATCATATCCACAGTTGAAGCCAAAGTGAATTTATTAAAAAAAATTCTGTAATAAATATTGACAGGTAATAATTACGCTGAGGAAGTCGAATATCTAACTTCTGCAACCCTCCATTTTTTGTCCACATTTCAAAAGCATTCGCCTCGCCCTAAAATAAAATATAATACGAGTATTTGAGCCATCCAGTACCCAGGAAGTTATTATCCTTAATCCTTTGATTAAAGCCGTTGACAGCAGCAAAAACTGATGCATTTAGTGCAGTGAAAAGTATATTAAAGATTTAGGGACAGCAAACGAGATTACGGAAGTGCAAATGTACTAAATAATGCCTGTACTAAAATGTTGAAGGTAATAAACGCTGGAGTTCAATTATTTAATTACCCAAATATAATTATGATACAATGACGAACACTGCTACTCAGATCGAATGACCCATGCTGCTACTCAGGTAGAATGACTCATACATACTACTCAGGTAAAATGACTAATGCTAATAATTAGGTAAAATGACCAAATACTACTACTCAGATATAATAAAGCACACTTCTATTTAGGTAGAATGACCCACAATTAATACTCAGGTAGAATGACCCACAATTAATACTCCGTTAGAATGACCAATACTACTACTCAGGTAGAATAACTCGTACTACTAATCAGGTAGGATGATCCATACTACCTAAATAGAATTATCTATCTATTATCTATCTGGCTCATTCTACTCAGGTGAATGAGCCACTTTAATTTACATGCTATATGAGTACATTATAACAATCTATACTCACGTGCTTCCTTATGTGTGCTTTGATTCCCTTTAGACGGCCCATTGTGGACGCGTGGCTGATCTCGGCCCAGTTCTTGTCGGGCAGCCAGTCAGATAGTGGATTGCCATCCGGTGAGCTGATGGAGACTCCGCCAGTTAATAGGAAGCGCCACTGGGTGTCGTCCAACTTCCCGCTGTGGTTTGGTTTCAGGGTACATGCAGCAGTGATAGATTAATTGATGAAAATCGAATATTTTCTTCTGACTGGCATGTGGACAAACTACAAAATACTGTGTTGATCAGCTGAGGGTAAAATTAATCATTTATTATTAATAATTGGGGGTCACTGGCGTGCGGTTAACACGTTTGCCTCTCGCACCAATGTCCCTGAGCTCGATTCCGCGGCGAAGTCACATTAAATTGGGGCGCAGCCGCCCTTGAGTGCCAACCTCCAAGGCACAGTGCAAATGTACACTGCCTGACGATGAGAAAGTCAGGGAGGACGTACGCACCCATGTGAGCGTGCGGCTGCGTACAGTATCTGAGTGCGTGTGTGCTCAGGAGTCAGCGAAATGGTAGAATTCTGAATTTCTCATTGTCAGGTGGTGAACACCGTCACTAGGCCTTTATATTGCATGACAGCCCCTTGAAGCTTTCTCTCCGCGACTGCCCGTCAAACGAATGTGGCCTCGCCGCGGATTCGAGCTCAGGAACACCTGTTTGTTTGTAACACCTGCCCACATAACCTTCGTCGGCTCCTAGATAATAAATACCAAAGTAAATTCTAAGAATTATAAATGCAGGCACCAAAAATCTTACCTGCCCTTGACAATGCCAATGAAGAGAAGGAATGAGAACAATAGTTTGTCCTTCTCAAACAGCGACCTGCACACGTTGAGGTACACGCAGACTGTGAAGGACTCGTTGAGGGCCTTGATTCGCTCCTGCAGATCCTGAGACTTCGGGCTGGTCTCAATCGTCTGTAAAGTTTTGAGAAATTCAGTTTTCTATGGACGCTTTTCTACTTTGTACATAGCTCGTAATTTCCAAATTGAAAACGATTTTAGTAGCACAAACAAACATTTATTGCCAGTTTGCAAACGACTTGCAGTTTTTGCATGCGAACAACACCATCAAGGGAGTTTATTACCAGAAAAACTGTTTACAAGCCCTCTCTAAAATATAAATTACCTATTAAAACAAAAATTAAATAATTATGAAACAGTCTAGCTGCTCAACTTCAACCTGTTTAAAGTTAAAGCTTTTGCTATCAAACAGGCTCTTAGCTTGCAACCAATCCTAGGCAGCGTTTCTTGTGTCCGAGGACAGAATATATAGTCGAGTACATCAACATGATCAAACGTTACTAAAGCAGATTCACCGAGCTGTTATTTCCTCAGCAGACGAGTAAATGATTTCACCAATTGGATTAACACTGATTGCTGTGCTATCAAACAGGCATCTTTGCCGTGGCCTTGGTGAGTGTTTTTGCATCTTTGCAACAAGTTTGTTACATAATTTCTGAACAAACGATGACTCCATACCTTCTCTACAAGCTTTAAGAATCCAAGTTTTAAAGTTCAAACTTGGTTGCGTTGTTGGGGGCACTAGAGTTAAAATATCTCGCGAATGCTAATTGATGCGAGTAGATTGACACAAAAAACTCTTGATTTATGGAACATAGTCATAAATACGTGTTGTAAGCTAAGAAACACGATCTCACATATACACCCTTCTTCAAATGTTGGCACTCTTGCCAACAAATTTTTCTGCTGGCTCTCTTACCCTCCTTTTTGGGGTGGCCAGGTACGCTCACTGCAGGGAACCATTTGTGACACACTAAAAGTGGGGAACGAACCTCGCGCTGGCAGACCGAGACCGGTTTCTGGCTTGTTTGCCTTCGTCAGTCAGCCATAGCCACACGCAGTCCTCTCCCACCACTCTTAGTGTGCACAGAAGTCTCTTTTAAGCTTGCTATTTTTATGGCGATGCTTTTTAGTGTTATGTGAGAGATTTGCAGCCAAGTCTTTGCTTTTCTACTGTTGTCAGTAGTTTGAATTGTATCTCTCACACAGTCATTCGATTTGGGATGAATTGCCAAGAAGGAATTTTGTACCTAAGGTATTTGGTTGAAATACTCCGTGTTCTTTCCACAGTTTAAGGCTTCTTACAGATTATTAACTAGACAATGATGTCTATTTTCTCATTTATCCAGAGGGTTTTTCAATGTGTATATTTTTCCGAGATATATTAGTATTTTTTGTAAAAAACACTTTGTTACTTAATCACTCACTGCAGAACGTTCACCCTAACTTAAAAATTGCTAATGTGTTGTTTCATGATTCCAGTGCATACGAAATGTTTCTAAAATGTCTACTTGAAGCAACAAACGACAGCGAGTTCAGCAAGACTGCAAGTGCTCAGATTCAGTTCAACGGAAGCTCTACTCAACATTCTAGCAGCCGAATGCGCCAATTCTACTAAGAATGCTAGTGACAACATTTTGCTAATAAACAATTCCTCTGATGGAAGGAGTGCACTCAACGCAAACTATTTCTTTAGCACTTTTCTAGTGATTCTGCTCGTTAACCTGTTGATCGGTGTGGCTGTCACTGCATGATCGCCTGCGTTTGTTGCTTTCAATTCCGGACAATGAGACGAATTTCAGTTCGTTGCTAAACACATTTAACCTCAAGCTTTTTATACATCTGCCTCTCATACTAACTGTCCTAAGCTCGAATCCACGTCGAAGCCATATTTATTTGAGTCCCAGCCGCGGAGAGAAGGCTTTGAGGCTTGTTGTGTAACTTGAGCTGGAGGGCTAAACCCCAAGGCAAGGTAGGAGTGCACACCGCCTGACAGCGACAAAGTCTAATATACACACCTGTGTTAGCGTGTGCTCAGAGGTCTAATTAGAAGGATAATTACTAACATTTTTAATATGAATGTTTTTAATACTCACGTGAATGTACAGGTTGACAAACCAGGACAGTGAGTACTGGTACATGGACTCTAGGTGTGCCAGGTCCGATATTGTGAAGAAAAGCAGCGATCCGTGAAAGGCCACCTGTTGGTGAAAGTGACGCACCACCAAATTTAAACTGAGAGTTGCCTGTTCGCACTAGTCTGAACTAGACTAGCCCATAGAGCTCTGAATCTAGAAACTGAGTGACAACTGAGTCAGCCCACACTGGACCGGAAAATGGGGGTTTGGCGGGGAGTTGTCACCCAGTTTCTAGATTCAGAACTCAATGATTAGCCATTAGAGCATGGAGACACATTGGCACCTTAGCTACATCATACTCACGGGTTTGTATCCGTTCCGCACTGAGTCGATCTCCTCTGAAGTGCTCTCGGCAATCTTCTCCTTCTCGCTGATCTCTTCTGACAGAGCGCGACTCGACGATAGAATCTCGATCGCTGTCTCGTCCTCCAGGATGTTGCCCTGCGAAGTCGACAGTACCTCCAGGATGCGATCTTCAATCTCCTTGAGCTGGCGCTTGTTTTTGGCACTTTCCAGAATCAGTTGGTTTTTCTTCTCCTCCAGAGCGGGCTTCTCCTTGGCCGTGAGGATGCCGAGTAGCTGGTCTTGCAGGCCGTCCGGAGTGATCATGAAGTTTACCAGAGTAACCTGTGTGATTTCGTGTGAGGAGGGTCGTTCAATAAACGGGTTGTCATAGAATTTTTTTTGCTTGATCAGAAATACAAGCGGGGGAGTGGCAGAGCCGTAAACGCGTTTTCCACTCGCACCAAGGTCCCTGAGCTTAATTCCGCAGCGACGTCACATTCATTTTGGGCGCAGCCGCTGAGAGAAGGCTTGGGAGCTTGTGCAATTTACGCCACTGAGGGCAAACCTTCAAGGTACAGTGAGAGTGTACACTGCCTGATGACTAGATCAAGTCAGGGTAGATGTACACACCTGTGTGAGCGTATGCCTGGGTACGGTGTCTGTGTGCGTGTGTGCTCAGGCGTCAGCGAGACGGGTAGAATTGCCTCCTCGCTGTATGCGGATATAGTGTCACTAAATGATGTGCCATTGCCCACAGCCCTCCTTCTATTATTATTCTTATTAATAATAATAATAATTGATTACACCTGCCCCAATTGGGTCAGATGTGCAGCCGACAGCACAGCCGCAGCTAATGCGCGGCGCATCTGAAGGCTGCGTACAGCTGTTCAGTCCATGGACTGGGGGGACGCCACACCCACCTTCAATTATCCCAGCTGATGCTGGTACCCATTTAACAGCTGGGTGAGCTGAAGCAATGCAGAGTTAAGTGTCTTGCTAAAGGACACAAATTGTTCCAGTGGGGTCGGGAATCGAACCCCTAACCACTATAGGCTACAACCTCTTATTCTTATTATAATTATTCTTATTAATATCAGATTTACAAGCGCTCACCTTGACTGACCACTCAGGCAGGTAATGAGGATTGCGTAGCCTGGTAGTTACGTAGAGCTTGAAGTCTTCCGAGTACTCAACGCTTCGATCGCCTAATCTGATGTAGTCGATGCTTGACTGTGGAAAGCGTGAGATTTATACGATTAAGCATTCTCACCTGGACTTCGTTTTTGCTGGTATGTCTTGTACAAATTGGTTAGTTTTCAGGATTACCAAGCACCCCTTAAATATTTTAGGTTATTCAATGGCATTCCATAAAAATGTAGAAGGGGTTGGCATTCACAATACTGCAACTGGTACAAAGGAAAAGAGAAAATGTTTTCAGTAAAAGTATGAAGATTCAATGAAAGGTCGTTGTCAAGTTTTTATCGAGTTTCTAGCTCCAGACAAATAGAGAAAACCAGCCTCTGCTACCCTCCGTCTTCTTAGTCCATAATATTATTTTACTCTGAGACGTGTATAATTATATAACATCACGAGTACTGCATTTTCCAAGCGAATTAGTTTAGTTCTATTTAATTCTGTTATTTTAAGTCGTTCTTGCGTATAATTCGTAGCAAATATAGTTAGCAAACAAAAGTACTCAGTGGGCTGTATGAAACTGTTAATACGATTGGTCACGATAATGAATTAGTAGCCGTCGTTTGTTGTCATGAAAATACAAGGAAATAATTTACGAATTTCGCACGTCAGAAATAAAAGGTACTTTCAGAGAGGCACTTACTTGGTCAATCTGGACATTGCGATTTTTGCAGCAATGGGAGAAGCAATTAATGTTATTATATCATGATAACAATATGAGCTTTTGAAAGTTTCAAGCTATAATGAACCTTTTACCGAGCGATAAATATTCATCGAAATTGCATGATCACAAAGCGTAAACTTTCTGAAGTTTTGTCACAGTTGTACGATTAAAAAGCGCAAATGCTATGTTACGGTCTTTGCGTTAAGCGAAGTCTTTGTTCTAGCACACAGTCAGTGAGATCTAATTTAGTTTATTGAGAAAGCTATGCAAAGTCTGAATATATATCAAACTGTTTACCTGTTTGTAGGTCTGCTTAAGAAATACTGGCTCCAAAATCGGATCCAGAGTTTCACCCACATTCTCAATCAGACACGGATTTCCAAACTGAAATTTTCGCAATATAAAATTTATGAAGAACGAATATTGAGCGATGTAAATCAATCAGGTTGTTAAATCCAAACCTGCAGACAGTTCTCCAGTGTTCTCAGATAATTAGCAGTCGACAGCTTGATCACTTCCAGCTTGTTCGCTCTCTCCATATTTTTTATCCACTTGTTTGCCTGCGTTTGCGGGTCTATTAGCAGAGGCCAGCGATTAGAGTTGGTAGCTATGATGGCATTGTCCACTGAGAAGCTGCAATGTTTTATGTTTTATATGGCATTGACTCGGGATTCGAGCTCGGGAACTACTGTGATTGTCGAACTCCGATCTGTCGGCACTTGACGGCTATGCAATTAGCTGCTTTACACGATTCATTAGATGTACATTAATAATTATAAACACAAGGGCTGATGGCAATGGCACATCATTTAGTGACACTAGACCCGCAACCAGCGAGGTGGCAATTCTACCCATTTCGCTGACTCCTGAGCACACACGCTCACAGATACTGTACGCAGGCACACGCTTACACTGGTGAGTACATCTGCCCTAACTTTCTCATCGTCAGGCAGTGTGCAATTTCACTGTTCCTTGGAGGTTGGCCCTCAAGGGCGTAAGTTGCCCGACAAGCCCCAAGCCTTATCACTGCGGCTGCGCCCCAAATGAATGCGGCCTCGCTGCGGAATCGAGCTCAGGGACCTTTGCGCGAGAGGCAAACGCTTTGACCGCTCTGCCACTCAACCCCATTTTATGTACATTACTTATCAGGACTGACTGAATGGTAATCAAATCACAAAAGTATAAGTTACTCCGAAAATGTTACCTGTCCACAGGTAGACCGAAGATCTGCCAGTCGCGAATTCGCACTGCATCACCCAAGGTAGCAGTCAGAGAGAAGCTTCTAGACACTGGGATTCTCTTGTCTAGTGCGAGTGCGTGCCAGTTGTTCACACATTCCTGCCATTTTGTCCGTGGAACACAGTTTTAACAAAAGAACTAGGGATAATTGCCAAATAATATCGATTTTTATTGTCATGTAGAGCAACACTTTCTATAATCGATAAGTTTCTTAGTTAAAAGCCTCTAATTTATATATAAGCTATGCACATAGAATTCGCCAAATCATTCTCACCTGTCTGTAAGCGGCAGTGAATGGACCGAGGTAAGCTACTACTCCGGCGCTAAGCAGCACATCGCCAACGATGTTGTGGTACCTGTCCGTCAGGTAGCCAACCTTCTCGTACCAGCGAACCTTCTCACCGCCGAGTCCATTAATAAGTCTCTCTGCCCTAACGATCTTTATCTTGCACATTTCAATACTGTGCTCAAGGTTGATCTTCTCCTGTTGTTTATTAGCCAGCGTAGCGTTCAGGTTTTCGAGTTTAGCGAGAACTTTGTACAGCTCGGCCTGCTTAATCTTGAGCTTCTGCGCCTGCTCCATGAAGATGGCTTGGGCGGCGTTCAAACTCTGTCGCTTGGGTGCCACCACTTTGGCCACCTTGTCATAGTCTTCTATGGCCAGGACCCACAAGCAGAGACCCTCGCAAGCGCTGGAGATGTTCTTGATGTTGGCTGGGTCGAAATCTGGGTTGGTGACGTACTGCTTTCGAATCCGGGATATATAGGCCTCGGGAATGTTGTCCTTGTCGAACGACTTCAGATTGTCCAAGAACTTCAGGTCACCGAGCATTTTCTTGGCGGTGGGCCAATAGTCCTCCACAGTTTTACCGTTGGCGTCTGTTTTCTTTTCAGGCTTTAGGCCCTGGAAAATGTTGTGTAAATCATTTTAATCTAAATTGCTAATCTAAACGCGTTATTCTATTTTGAAGGGCTAGTAAAATCGAAAAAATCTAACCTTCAGGATGCATACGGCCTCCATAACCAATTTCACTCCGGCTGGCGGGTTCAGCATGGTCTTCACAATGGTGATGTCGTTCTGTTTCAAAGTGTCCAGCGCGGCGATGGCGGCGTTCATGGCCGGCATGGCCTCAGCTAGCTTCGCTTCGCATTCGTCCTGGGGGGGGGGAATTTAAACAGCCCCTGGAGAACACTGCTCGAAGCATTTCTATAGTATATTTGCAAGCTGATGTGAGTCTGTGGGCACTGGTCATCATTTGACAGGGACAAGCCAGAAGGATTCAAAAGGGTTCAAACAAACCTTAATAGCTTTGGCCTCCATAGCGCTTCTATTGGCAACAGCCTCTTCTTCCTCAACGACCTTCTTGACCTGCTCGACTTCAACTGATTCCTTCTCGATCACTCGAATGAGCTCGGCAGTTTCCGTGGAGTTTTCAATGAGTCGCGGCTGCAGCTCCTGCAACTCCTGCTGCATCAGCGCGATCTGAAATGTTAAAGCATCTTTAATGTTAGTCACACGTCGTCACAATGGCTGTACGATGAGAGCCTAAATCGAATAGGATTTTACGTGGTTCTCAGAGAAGTCCAGCTTCTCTAATCCAACAGTGTAGCGCTCCTTCTGTGTTAGAATGTCAAGCCTCTGCTTGTTCAGCAGCACTTTATAGGTCTTGATTAGCTCCAAGTAAGATGTTGGAGTGACGTAGGTTCTACGATTCATGCTGGCTTGGAATCTGGAATTTGAAAGACAGTAAAAAATATTTTTTGTTGCCTAGTTTCAGTAGAACTGCCGAGGGGCGCAATTTTTTGTGCTGCTCCCGAATAGAAATAACGCAAGCACAAAAAACTCAGGAACATGGGCCAACTTTTTGTTGCGCATCTTCTGAAACAAGAATCAAGTCACCAGCTCTTCAGACCTTCGAGATATTCAATGTTTCTCGCCGAAGGTCAGATGTTTCCTAAAAGCGCTTGTATTTCATACACCCCTATACACACAAATTAGCACTGCGCCTCAGTGCGGCCTTGTCAGGACTTCAAAATTTATCAGCATGTCATCTGAATGTTACCTAGACGGATTCGCTGGACCTTCAAGGGCTACAACAGGTTAAAAAAGCCACTATGGACACCCTGATGCGAATTTTTTCAATTTCACCGATCAAGCCTAAATACTAGGCGCAGCTCAACCACAGTACACATTGTCTAGTCTGTCAACCAATCAGTCACCACCCAACGCTGTTTGCATTCAGGCGCTACCAAAAAAATTTCTGTCGAGCGGAAATCTCCCCTAGGTATAAAAGCGGGCGGCAAAATGGCTTGGCAGTCCTACTGTTAAACAATGGCGTCCTTATCTAGCCACTCACTTTTCAGAGAGATGTCTGACGCTCTCATGAAAGTTCTTGCAGATGCTGACGGTAGCGTCGCGAACTTCGCCTGTCATCTCTACATCGTCCAGGTAGCGGTTGGCCACTAACTCGAGCGCGTCCTCGGGCCACGGCTTGAACCAGTCGATGGTGCAGCAGCTGATCAATGACGGAAACATCCGCAGACGGACGCGGAATTGATCGCCAATCGGAGAAAAGCACAGAGCAATGTGCAGATGGCTCTTGATACGCTCGATGAACTTGTTGTACATATTGAGCGGAGTAATCTCAATCTGAAGGTTGGCTTGTTGGACAAACAGCTGGGTCTGTGGGCGAATATTTTAAAGAAAAAAAATGTAATTTGAGTTGCATAGAAAACTTTTGTTTCGGGGATAATATGCAACTAACTGTGGGGGGAGCAGTTAACGGGTTTGCCTCTCGCACAAAGGTCCTGCACGAGCTCGATTACGCGGCTAGGCCACATTCATTAGGGCAGCCACAGACAGAAGGCTTGGTGGCTTGTCGTAAACTGTAAGCCATTGAGAGCCAAGGCACAGTGAGAGTGTACGCTGCCTGATGATGAGAAAGACAGGGCAGATGTACACAACATGTTTGAGTGTATTCCTGATTATAGTATTTGTGTGCTTGTGTGTGCTCAACTGTCTTCAAACAGTGTGCCAGTGCCCACAGCCCTTCTGCAAATATTATCCTTGTATGTAACTACGTCGGAAATACCTTTTCAACAATTTCTAGCCTCTCCTCATTTGTGAAGATGTTAGGAATGTCAGCTGTGTTCAGCAGCAGGTTGATATCCTCCATGAATGAGATGCTCTTGATCTGATGGTCGCCAAAGAGGAAGGTGACGTTCTGGCCTTCGAGACCAGCCTTGAGGATCAGTTTCTTAATGTCCTCCCGCCAGTCATTAACCGAGTAGTGCTTTGTTATCTCAATCTGGAATAGCTCAAAGTCGCAGATGAAGGTTGCCAGCCGGGTCGCGCTCTGGCGCCCGCTACCACCGATGCCGACGAGCAGCACGTGGCCGCTGGGCTGCTTCAGTACCCGGCAGATGCGAGCCACGTGTTCGATTGCGAAACCGAACAGCACCAGATCCATTGGCGAAGTAGATATCTCATTGTAGTCTTCCAGGTAGCGCACCATGTCCTGTCTGAGCTGGCTACCATGGTCAGTCAGCTCGCAGTAGAGCTTCTGTCCACCGGGAAGAGCGTCGCGACCCTTCAGAAAGTCGCCAAACATAAGCTTTCTCATGTCAGAGTCTTTCAGTGGCTGCTCCGGTGTCTGCATTCCGTCAAAGATGACAGCGGACTTTTCCTTGAAGCCAGTCTCGATGGTAGTTTTCACCAGCGAAAAGAAGTGCTCGCAGTCGGCCTCGCTAACTAAACGGTCGTAGAAAACCCGATAGACTTCGTGCGTCCACAGGCGAACCACGGAGCGAGCGAATTCCGATGCGTGCTTTGGCATCGCCTGAGGCTTCAGCAACATGTAGCCATGTACTACGCGAGAGAAGTCGCGCAGGTTGAACAGGTAGTGACTGCGGCTCGGTGTGGGCAGGTAATCTTTCACAACTGACATGTACAGTTGAGCTGTGCAATTGACAATCATGCGAGAATAGCGTTTGAGACTATTGTCGAAGCCCTGGTTCAAGTGGTGGTCCAGGATGGGCTGGAAAATGCTCTTCATCGTTTCCTCATCGAACGCGCTGACACCGATGAGCACGCAGTGTCGCAGGAAGCGTCGCGTTATTAGCTGTCTACCGCCACTGACATCCATGGCGCAAACTAGACTTACGTTCTGCACCTTCACCACTGTAGTGTCCTTCCTGTATTTGAAACAAAAAGTTACATTCTTAATGGACAAGCTTTGCATGAAAAAAATTTCCGATCGTAATTTCTTACTGGATCCATTCAATAAAGCGAAGCAATGTGAACAGATTCTGAAATTTCGTACACGTACCTGTCATACCAGAACCCGTGGTCCGCAAGCTGGCGAAGCACTTCAATCGGTGGCTGAGCCCCGTACTTCTCCTTAGCCGGCATATTCAGGTCATCAACGAACACAACTAAGCGGCGGTTCAGCTGCGGCATGTACAGTCCTTTGCGCACTCGGTCCAGCTTGGCGAAGAAATTGTCTTGAACCGAATCGCCGGATGTCTGCGCTGAAAAGTTGACGGTGTGCGTCACATAGAGCTTCGGATCCAGCGAGTGAAGGAAACTCTTTGCCACGGCTGTCTTCGAGGTCCCGGTTGGTCCGATCAGCAGGCAGGGCACATTGTTGGCTAGCAGGCGGTTCAAGAAGTAGCTCTCAATATGGGTCTGGACTACTGGCACAATGATCTCCTGAATGGGCTTGGTCTTCACCTCCTCTTCGATTTCCACGGGTTTGATCTGGCTGCTCCACTGGGTCCAGGAACCGAACGGCTTTGTCACGTACACGTGATCGAACACCGTTCCTCGCTTGGGTATGAGCAGGTTTCTAGCGCACCTGAGACCTTTCGGCCGCGGATAGGGGGCGGTGTTGCCTTCGGGCATGTCGCAGAGTTCGCGGAAGAACTGGTCGAACACCTCGCGACCGTGCTGATCCAGCAGGCTGCCAGTGCCCCAGACAACAGCGAAGAAGAAGTTGCTCAGCATGACGTTGCTGCGCTCGTCTTCAATCTTCTGCGCCGATCTGGTCGGCTTTTTAACAAGTTCTGGATTCTCGGAGTCGAACTCGAAGTCATCGTCGTCATCCTCCTCCTTCTCGCCGATAAGTCTAGACAAAAAAGGTAGGTAATAGATTAGTACAATTATAAACTTTGTATCTTTATTCAGAATTGTAGATTGTGCAGTCACTCACTTGAGGTCTTGCAGGAGGGCAGAATACAGGTTGAGAACGCTCATAGTCATGTGATTGGGATTCACAGGTATCGGCAGCAGACATGAGCGTCCAAAAAAGGCCAGACAGGGCGGCAGGATCCAGTTAAACAGCAGGCGAATCTGCCTGGCCTGTTCTGGGCCAACTTCCGGTGGCAGCTGGTAGCGCAGCCAGGCATCAACCAGCGGCTGGTGGGTGAGCTCCCGGACCTCCATGTAGACCATACCGCAGCGGCTAACAGTGGCAGGGCTGGCTTGGTCCAAATCCCTGGGCTCAAATATCATGTTCTGTCTAGGCGACATTTGAATTATTTCGCCAGACATCAGACACAGCTTCCGATTGTCATCCAGCACAGTGTTCATGTTCTCGATCCAGACAGCGTCCACTGGGCCGTCGAATACAATCCATTTGCGCTCCTCTTGATAGGAGGCTGCGTGTTCGCGAAATATGTTGGCCAGAACGCCTGCAAAGTGACATTTCCGGTATTGGAATTAATCTACGACGCTATCACAAGCTATAAACTTTAACGTTAATATTACCGAAGAAGATAAACTTTTCCTCAGAAACAGGACTTTAATCTTACGTACTTAATCTCCAAACAAATAAAAATAAGAGTTGTCATTTCGCTTGAAAAAATACCCCAATAAAACTAATGTTTGTAAACACGGTACATAATTTTATGACGCGTAGACCCAGCGTATGAGAGACAATTCTGCCCATTCAGCTGACTCCTGAGCACACACATTCAGATGCCGTCCGCAGCTACATACACTCAGCAACATTAAAAACCGCCACCCTAGAGCGAGGGAAACGATTCATCTCAACTCACTACCACAAATGACGCAATGTGCACCTGAGAGAGAGGTGAAAAACCGCGAATGACGCAATGCACTCTGCTCACCCACCCTGACTCCGTAAGCAGAGAAACGAAAGAGAGTCAAACTACCTGACAGTAGCATGGAAATTCGGGTGTGTTAATAAATAACTGCTGCCTCCAGTGAATTCGCTGCATCGCCCACAGCTCTCGTGTGGCGCTGTGAGCAGGCGTCAGTCGGGGGCGCTTGCGCATCTTCCGGCAGCGCAGCCCATGCAGCCGCCCAAATTCTCCCTCGAATTGTTTGGGCGCTCAAGATGTTCCCGCGCCTGCTTCTTTCACCCCAGATGAGTCGAAGCAATGTGGCAGGTAAGGTGGGGTTTCCAGCAGTCGCCGATCAGCCCTTGCTGTGCTCCGCAGATGACGGCGCTGGACTCCACGACTTGCGTGCGCGACACTGCCAGTGTCTCTGGACTTCTGCAAAAGGCTGCGAATCGTCGAACGTGATCTGCCGAACTGACTGGCTACTGCTCGGATGGACATTCCGGCCTCAAGCATGCCTATGGCTCGCCATCGTTCACCATCGGTCATGTGGCGGACCATTTTGGAGATAACGAGTAAATAAGGAGTAATGCTGGTTACTCGTTAGCTGCATTTTGACTGAGTGTGCTAAATCATCCATTTTGAACTTCGCGATAACCCTTTACCCACCCCCACTCTCCCACGGTAGCTCTCCTTGCAGTCAGGTGCACATTACGTAATTTGCGGCAGTGAGTTGAGATCAACCGTTCCCCTCGCTCTAGGGTGGCGGTTTTTAATGTTGCTGAGTATCCTCGCACAGGTGTGTACATCTGCCTTGACTTGACTCACCTGACTCTGAGTGAAGTATATTTAGTTTCTTCCTTTTCACAGCCCCAAATTATGTACTGGTTGTAACGTTTGATACAATCTAAGTTAAGCGTCGCAACACAACAGGTGAGAGCCTAAGGCCGTACCATCAGTCCACTCATGCGACACTGGATCGAACCGACCATAGAGTTGAGCCATGCTAACAGCCTTGGGATTGATAATTCGAAAGTCCACAGGTAGTTCGCGCATGCCGCAGTCGGCCTGTTCGTGGATCTTTCGCAATGCCAGCGCCAGAGTCCGAATGGCGGAGGTCTTGCCGGCGATCGTTTCGCCGACAACCATCAGGCCGTGCCGCACCAGCACCATGTCGTAGAGCTGCAGCAGCTTCTGCTCAAACCAAGGCACGCACTCGAGTTTCAGCTCTGAGGCAGCTTCTTGCAGCTTCTTGCGCAGCTGATAGTAGTCGGGCACCAGGTGGGAAACTCCAGGAAACAAGTCAGATAAGATGCCCTCGAACAGAGGTATGTCAGGCGATAGGAACTGAGGAATTGGTGAGCAAGAGAATAAACAGATGGAGCATCAAAACAGTAAGTAGGCTTTAAATGAGTACTTTATTAAGTTACGCTGGTAGATTATAATTTATGAGCTAAAAAGTTTTCTTATGCCGACGATCTTAATTACTCGTATATCACGATAATTAGCATTTACCTTAGGCAAATTAATGTCAACAATGGCCTTCAGAACTAGCTTCTCTTCAGCGTCATCCACAAACTTTCGCTTCATCTGGCCAGCAGCCGTGAGTACAGACTTCACAGCTCGCATGCCGTAGTCGTAGTGATTCTGCGATGACAGCTGCTCGGAGCACAGCTTGTAGGTCGCGACGATCTTAGCTGACAGAGACTGGGCAGCCACAAAGCCCATGCTGTAGAGAGAGATCTCAGCAATCAGCGCATAGTCCGGGATCATCATGCTGACTGTGCGGAAGAGCACCTTCAAATTGTCGGGCAGCTCAGCTCGGCCAGCGTATCCTGTCATTCATAACGGATTAAAAATAATTCCAATCTATTCGGTAAGCCAAGCCTTCATAAGATTTTATACTGGTCAACTGTGCTCAGGTCCACATAGCTCACCCGGGTTCATTGTGATGAATATGGTGCAGGACATGTTCAGGCGCAGTTTGGTGCCTTCAAAGTAGAACTCCTCGGTGCGGTCAGTGATGGCCCGCTGGATGCTTTGCACCTGCTGAGCGATCACGGACAGAACCTCCAGCTCGATGCGGTTGAACTCATCAAAGCAGGCCCAGGCACCGGACTGGGCAAGGCCCTTGAAAAACTTGCCCATGGCCTTATAGTCGAGCCCGTCTGAGCAGTTGAACACCACGCACTGCTTGGCTACGGCCTTGGCGAGATCTTTGCAGGTCTCAGTTTTGCCGGTGCCTGATTATGAGTAGCGGTGGTTTCATCTCAAACTGGCAAATATTTTAGCAAGCAAACACAGGAAGTTATTCAACTATTTTTTAGTTAATTCCACACGAAGGAACTCGCTCAGCCTACCTGCCGGTCCCTCGGGTGCTCCACCCAGGTTAAGCTTTAGCGCTCCCATCAGAGTGCAGTAGCAGCGATCAGTGAGCGGCGTGATTACCAGCCGTGGCGTGTTGCCCAGGTACTCGAATCCGTACGGCACCTCCGTAGTGACCATGCGGACGAGCAGGTCGTCATCGATCCAGTAGTACCTCAACTGGGAGGTCCAGCTGAATTCCTGAGGACTCGTGGTGCCCAGTTGGTGCAGCTTGCGGACGACATCGCGAGCTTCAGGGGAAGACGAAAAACGTTTTTGCGGAGAAATTCATGCTTAATATTAGTACCAGCTGGACTTGAATTTATTTGTACAAATGCGAGCAGTTTTGTATGAACATTGTATAAACTTTAGGGCACAAAGAACTATAGAATCAAGAGCTGATTTAGGTCGGATAGTACAAATAACTCATATTTTTGTACTTCTAATATCCAATTTTCATCTACTCGCTAACACACGCAAGAGGGGGTGAGTAGCAGAGCGGTTATTTTGTTTGCCTCTCACACCAATGTCCCTGAGCTCGATTCCGCGGCGAGGCCACATTCATTCGGAGCGCAGCCGTGGAGAGAAGTCTTTGGAGCTTGTCGTGCAATTGGACCCTCCAAACTCCAAGGCACAGTGAAGTGTACACTACCTAACGATGAGAAAGTCAGGGCAGATGTACACACCTGTGTGAGCGTATGCCTGCGTACAGTATGTGTGCTTGTGTGCTCAGGAGTCAGCGAAATGGGCAGAATTGCCTCCTCGCTGGAAGGGGAGGCTATTGTCACCAAGTTATTCTGTGACACATGCAAGACCTAAAAATGTAAATTCCAAATAAACATTCCATAAAACTAAACACTCAGTAAGCTGCACATGCTACTTGCAGTAGCAGTAAGTAATAATGTATAATTAAAGTATTAAAAATTTGAAACCAAATGCGCTGTCACCTACCGTGCACATCAATCACAATTAGCGCCTCGAGTGTAATTCGCGTCATTGACGACAGCTGTCCTCGCACCAGGCTGACAATCTCGTCGATTCGATTGAGCGATCTGAGCAGGTACTGGCTCAGGCCGTCCTGTTGCGTCATGGCGACTGCCACCTCGGATGTCCAGTGCACGATGGACGCGGAAAGTACAACCTGACCGGGCCAGCGGGTCACCCAGTCCTTGCGGTCATGCGGCTGGTAGGCCTCAATAGCCTTGCCCGTCACGCAGCGCAGGCTTTTCATCATCACGGTCTCGACCTGAAAAGCATTGGAGCATTGGAGCTTGTAGCTGCGAACTTCAAACAGAAACAGACGGATCGATTTTACAAAGTTTTTGGAAGCGTCGCGCAAGAGCTGCGGCTGTGCCACTAAAAATAATAGTGATAATTGCTGGAGGTCTGCGGGCAATGGCACATCATTTGGTGACACAAGACCCGCAGGCAGTTCCGCTGACTCTTGAGCATACACGCACACACACAGGTGTGTACCGGGTACATCTGTCCTGACTTGCTCATCGTCAGGCAGTGTGCTTATTCACTGTGCCTTGGAGGTTGGCTCTCAAGGGCGTGAATTGTACGAAAAGCGTTAACCGCTCTGCCACTCACCTCCGGCTGTGCCACTGGCTTTAAAACGGGCCCAAATGGGCTAGGTGTGATTTATATCTTATTCTATCTATAACTATTCTGAGCACAACAACTATTCCCAAAGTCTCACCTCCAGAAGCCAGACTTCCACCAGGCCCTGGGCTTGCGCTGGCACAACTCGGGTCACAAAGTCCACCCGCTCGTTCTCGGCCGATACCATTGCTGTGATCTCCTGCTCGCTGGTGAAATTCAGTCTGGCGATGCCTTCGAAGCATTTCTTCAAGTGCGGCTGCACTCTCAGCGGGTCCTTCGTCTCGCTAAGAATCTCCAACAGTTCATCATTGGACAGGAAGAAGAAGCGCGAGAAGAATAGACGCTTCTGCTCGAGGTAGTCGTTGAGGCCTTTGTGAATGACTTCCAGCTTCTGGTGGCACTCCTGGAGCCGCTCCAGCATTTCCTCTTGCGATGTCACTGCGATGGCATTGGCATTTTTTGCAGCGTAGCTCATAGTTTTCGTCCAGTGGGTGTTGACCTCTTCAAACAGCTGGCCCTCCTTCGGTATCTGGCGTCGTATGTCGGCGGAGCTGAAGATCGGCTCTAAATAAAGCCACGAACTTTGCACTTTTAGCCAGCAGTCCAGGATATCTTTCATGCGGTGCTAGAACGGATTGCGGTTTGGACATATTTTTCGCAGATAAAATCAGATTTTTGTGCATGTTTTGGTCAACAAAACTCCCCCAACTTCCGCTTACCAGAAAGGCACTCCAGCGAGTCACTTCCTGTTTGAAAGGCCCAATGAAAGGCGAGTTCAGCATTGTTGTAGTCTTGACAATGTGATCATCGAGCAACACCTGGACCTCGTCGAAAGCAGCCAGAACACTGAGACCAGTGTCCTTGTACGGAACGAAGGTAAAGTTCATATCTCGCCAGCCAGTCTGCATCACCTTGAGCGCCTTCTCCAGGGAAAACTCTTTCGTTGCCTTCTGTGAAATATTGCTAAGTTGTTCCAGGTGCTTCTCCAAATTGAGGCTCAGGTAGCTAGAAAGAGGTGTGTCCGCCTGAGGTTGGATGTTCTGTCCGACAGCTCGCGACATGGCCTGCCAGTGGCGCGACTTCAGACCCGGGTTGCAGAGGGCCCGCACCAGCGGCAGATTGATTTTGAACTTCTCCAGCCGGGCCTTCATGGTGGCAGCGCAACGCATTGGCCCTTTGAAGTCCGGGTGAGAGAACGCCTTGGTCAGGCGGTAGGCAGTTTTCCACAGAACTTCCACCTGCGTTGGTTTGTCGTTAATGTGCTGGTTATTATAAAGTGCATTAATGAGAGTTTACATAGCAGGGGGGTTGTAGCCTAGTTGGTTAGAGCGTTAGACTCACGACTTGAAGGTCGGGGTTCGATTCCCGATTGTGCCCTTTAGCAAGATGCTTAACCCTGCATTGTTTCAGTTCACCTAGCTGTTAAAAGCATTAGCTGGGAAATTGAGGGTGGGTTAGGCGTCTCCACCAGTCCATGGACTGAACAGCCGTACGCAGCCTTCAGATGCGCCACACAATCAATAGCTGCGGCTGTGCTGTCAGCTGCTCATCCGGTGCAAATGTGCAGGTGTAATCAAATTATATTTTGTTATTATTACTATTGTTATAGAGTTTTCATGGAGTCATGACCTAGAGGTCTGAAGTTCGAATCCCAGTCTGGATGAAACACTTTGAGCGAGATGCCGATTCCCCACTGCCCAAGCTCACTCAGCAGTAAAATAGGGACCAGCGGCAGCAGGGTAGAAATTTTTATGGCTGGGGCAGCCTCGACCAGTCCACGGACACTACGCAGTGCTTCAGTGTTAGGAAATGTCGGGTGTCGGAACCAAACGGGTTTGGTGTACTTTCTTAATCTGTTCGATCTGCCCTATCTTGATGTTGCGTAGAAAAGTAAATAATAATACTTCCTGGCATCATCATATATCTGAGCGAAATGGTAAAAGTTGAATTGGCTACTGATTGACATCCGATATACAGTACGACGGTTTAGACAGACTGTTATTATTATGCATTCCCTGAGTAATCTGAAAGCAGACCACAATATCCCGCTCTACCAAGACCGTCGACAGCTAATAAATTATCCAATTGAATATTGAAAATGCGTCTTCCCCGCAGTCATCAATATTACAAAGCCGTGCAGAGAAAATTTCCGCCATCAACAATGGACCTGAACTGACAGGTAAACAATAAAAAAATCTCATTGCGCCGAGGGCGTTTTCGGTCGTCAATGTGACTTCCCGGCTGGTGGGCCAGGCAGTCTATATATTGCCATTCATTGCAGCGCATTAAAAAAACTATAAAAAGTGTGGATTAGAGGAGGCTAAATTCCACAACCCCATGGCAACACAGGGCTGCTATGAGCTGGTTTCGACAACGCATTGTGCTCTCAAATCGTTTTCAATGGGAACCAGAACTGCTAGGGCTGAAGTTGAAAGAAAGATGAGAAATAAAAAAGGAAGGGAGAGTTTTAGAGGCCGGACTGGATTTTTCTACTCCTTCGCAATGAGACGGGGACCTCAGGGATCCGCTCCGTCTCACCTAAGATGCTGCATGGAGAGGCTGCGGTAGAATGAAAATTAATGAAGGCTGCGGAGTTTCTCACACACACAAAAGACGGCTTGGCAACAATGCTTTGAGCAACAAAATTCTTCTTCAGGTGGCATAAGAGGCCAATGAAAGTCAAAGCCTTAGTAACTAGAGCTTCAATATTTTTCTCAGGCGTTCTAGCGAGGCATTGAAAGTTTAACTGTGCGAGACCATTGGGGCAGTGCCAAACTGTCTTTGATTTTGACGGAGAATTTTTAATAGGCTAAAGCTTGGCAAATCGATTAAAAAATGGACCCAGGAAGGTCCATTTTCTGCTTTAGGAGCTTTTACACCTTATTTAAGCTTTGTTTTTTATATAAAACTGAGTAGCGTAACCTGCTTTTTACTGGCAGTAAACCATCCCTGGCTTATAATGTGTGGTGAATTTCATCCCTGATATCTGACCTCTATTCGCTCTTTTGTTCTCCGCACTTATCTTGCTTAACTCGTCCTGTTTAATCCAGTTCTTTCTATCTCTTTCCCTTCCTCCTCTCTGATTGGTCGCCAAGTCAATCCCTACCCCTACTGATAAGCATTCTTATTTTATAACCCTCTGTCTAGCTTATCTCTGCTCGCTGGTCCCTCATTCTCTTTCCCCTTCTACTTTCTGATTGGTCGTGACGTCAACCCCTCCTGATAAAACATTTTTATTCTCTAAGTCTAACCATCCTCGTCTAGCCTACACCCTTAGCTTTTGTAAAAACGAAACACTGCCAACATGATAATTACTATTTTAAAAGGCTTCTTACAGGCCGGTAATTTAATCAATCATTCTCTATTTTCTCGACATCAATTTGAGTTCTGAGGCATTAAAACACAATTTTACGAACCTCCTCTTCGACAATCTCAGCATCGACCTGCAGCATCGGGCCGGATATCCAACTCTCTGAGCACTGCTGAAACCTGAGCAGTCCGCGCCACAGCCTCTCGTACGGCTCCTTGAGGTTGTGAATCTCCTGCAGCTGAGCGTACTGAGTCTGGTTGCCGGTGTTCAGCAGCAGCTCCTCACGGTTGATTCGGTTCTTCTCCTCTGTGCACTCGTCCAGCGCCTTCTGAATGTTGTCCAGCTCTTCAACATAGATTGACGCGTCCGAGATGATGATCTTGGAGGCGAAGTTCTTTACGTCCTGTTTGAGATTCATGAGCCTGTCAACGAACAAGGTCATGGCTCGCTTCAGCCGGCTCGTGGCCACGTCGTGCTCTTTGTTTAGCTTGAACTCGCTGTTCTCAATTAGCGGCATAATCTTCACTGGCCACATGAAGGTTCGCTTGTAAAGCCGAATGTCGTCTCTGGTCAGGTGGGCGTAGTCCATCAGGAACAGCAGATTGTCAGCCGCTTTCTTTAGCTGGGACTGGATTAGAAAACATATTTTCGTTATTTTTTCTACGAAATTGAAATTGAAAGCGATGAAAGAGACGACTCACCTGCAGATCAAGTAGTTCGTCAACCGTCAGATTATCGACATACTTCTGAAGATCCACTAGTTCCTTGGTTGTCTCTGACTGTCGCGTTATTCTCTTCACAATGTCATCATAGTGATTGCAAATGTCATCGCAGAAAGTGCGAGTGCCGGAAACAACGTTGTTGACCAGCAGAGAAATGAGGTAGTCTGCACGTGCTAGCAGGGACTCATTCAGGTGCGAGCAGTCGAGCAGGAACAGGTGCATCGGGACCAGATCCGGCAGGACAGCCAGCTGATCCCGCAAAGCTTTGAGCTTTTCGATCTCCTTGACGTAGTCTCGGAGGTTCCTCTCTCGGCTGATAAACTTGAGTATCTTGCCTTCTGTAGTGCGGCTGATGATGTACTGGAACTGCTGGTACCTCAGCTGGTACTTGGCAGGGCCAGGCATGTTCGCAGCCACCGCCCCTATCAGGCGGCGCCGGCAGTCGCTGATGAAGTCCTCCTCCAGGCCCACACTCGGCAGGCTGCCCAGCTCGCCTCTCTGCTCAGATGTGAGCACAAACAGACGGCTCTCAATGCGCGGAAAGCTCTCAGTGGTTCGAACAATAGAATCCACTGTGGAGCATAGAACATTGTTAATTGTCTCCTGCGTCGGTTGCAAATCGATCACTTCAGTCTCGAGATCGATTTCCTAAAATTTGATTTAATTTGAGCTCTTTATAGACTGCACTGAAGCATCGATTAAAATAAGTATTGCATTTGCTTCATGCCGCTTCAGAAAACTCTCCAAAACAACCACTACATAAGTGCTCATCGCTCTAATCCAGGGGTCGGCAAACTCAGCCGGCCAGCGAGCAAGATGCGGCCCTCGAAGCTCCCAAAGCCGGCCCGTTGCCCCTGTCGAGAACTTCAGTATCCTGTTTCATCTTTCCCCTGTCTCATCTCTCCTTGGTCTTGTCTCTCCCGTGTCTCATCTCTCCACGGTCTCATTTCTCCCCTGTCTCATCTCTCCCGTATCTCATCTCTCCCGTGTCTAGTCTCTCCCATGTCTTATTCTCCGCTGTCTCATCTATCCCGTGTCATCTCCCCGTCATCTCTTCTATGTCTCATCTCTCCACTATCTCAGATTTCTACAGTCAATGCGGCCCGCTGTCGTCTTTTAGGTTCTCTCGTTGGCTCGCAAGCTAATAAGTTTGCCGACCCTGCTCTAAGCTGTGGTCAATAAAAATTTTTGCATTTTGAAACAAACCCAACCTACGGATCGATTTATCCGATGACAAAGGATTTCCTCCTACCTGCAATGTCCTCCTACCTGTAATGTCCTCCTACCTGTAATGTCCTCCTACCTGTAATGTCCTCCTACCTGTAATGTCCTCCTACCTGTAATGTCCTCCTACCTGTAATGTCCTCCTACCTGTAATCTCCTCCTACCTGTAATCTCCTCCTACCTGTAATGTCCTCCAAACTGTAATGTCCTCCTACCTGTAATGTCCTCCTACCTGTAATGTCCTCCTACCTGCAATGTCCTCTTAAGTGTCACGTCATGTTATCCTGAGTTCTTGACCCTCGTTCTTGACCCTGGCTCTACCCTCGTCCCATGTAAATACGAGTAGTAGCATTTTTACTAATTATACTCACGAGAAAGACTCGAAATAAATTCGGAAGCTGTGGTAGAGCCAGGTCGCAGGTCATTGTGTAGTCACCCTCATAGCTGTTTCCAGCCAGGTAGATTTCCAAAAGCTGGACCAAATCGTTGCAGGTCAACTCCGCCGTCATTCGCGTACACTTCGACATCACCTGGGCTATGCAGTCGAAAAAGCTGTTCATGCGATCGGCCCGTAGTTCCTGAGAATATACAATGAACTTTGTTTATCCATATTAGGGTCTTAAGCACTGCTTCTAAGAACGAGCCAGGTTTGCTTTTTAATTGCGTTTTAAAACAGCTCACAGCTCGACATAATTAAGGTACAATGTACAGGGACAGGTGTCCGGAGACACAGATGGGAGACACCTGTCCCACAGGAGACGGGTGTCAGGAGACGGGTGTCAGGAGACGGGTGTTAGGAGACGGGTGTCAGGAGACGGGTGTCAGGAGATGGGTGTCAGGAGACGGGTGTCAGGAGACGGGTGTCAGGAGACGGGTGTCAGGAGACGGGTGTCAGGAGACGGGTGTCAGGAGACGGGTGTCAGGAGACGGGTGTTAGGAGACGGGTGTCAGGAGACGGGTGTCAGGAGACGGGTGTCAGGAGACGGGTGTCAGGAGACGGGTGTCAGGAGACGGGTGTCAGGAGACTGGTGTCAGGAGACGGATGTCAGGAGACAGGTGTCATGTGTCAGGTGTCAGGTGTCATGTGTCAGGTGTCAGGTGTCAAGAGACAGGTGTCAGGAGACAGGTATCAGGAGACGGTTGTCAGGAGACTGGTGTCAGGTGTCAGGTGTCAGGTGTCAGGAGATAGGTGTCAGGTGTCAGGTGTCAGGAGATAGGTTTGGCCCGTTACAAACCTCGTCCTCAGCTGCAATCCAGTCCTCAATCAGATTCTGGCTGTCATTGATCACCGCAGCGCACTCTGACATCCACTGCGACCTGAGTCTGGCGCTCTGCCTGCCGCTGAAGGCCAGGCAGCGATCGCCAAAATCGGCGAAGGTGAGCGGATAGTTGATTGACAGGTCGGCAAAATCGATCAGACGAAAGTTGTCCGAGTAGCTGAAAGAATTTAGATACGAGCGTAGTAGCTGAAAGAACAATTTATCAATTGATTGAAACGAATTGGCAAAATTCAATCCAGAGGCATTGTTACCCGGTAACAAACTGGCTGAAGATCGCATTGGGCAGAGGATGAAGGCAGTGCAGGCAGCGCCGTAGGAAAGCTCTCACCGACCTAGCTGACTTATGCCACGGAAATCCCTCGCGACCAGCCGAATTGGACGGCTGAAAATGAGAAACATTTTATTCGACAATCCTGGATAAAATCTCATGACTAGGAAATGAAGCAACTTATTTAATTTACTCGTAAATATTAATTTTTTCTATTTCTCAATGGCCTACCTCATCTATGACCCAATGTCCTTATGACCCAATGTCCCTATGACCCAATGTCTCTATGATCCAATGTCCCTATGACCCAATGTCCCTATGACGCAATGTCCCTATGACCCAATGTCCCTATGACCCAATGTCCCTATGACCCAATGTCCCTATGACCCAACGTCCCTATGACCCAATGTCTTCATGACTCAATTTTATGGTTTAACTGAGTGAAAAAATAGAATATAATTAGCGGAACAGAAAATATAAAAATAAAATCAAAGAGAACGCAACTTGACGTGCTGCAGGACAGAAATGAATCGAGTGTTGTTCATTGGTTCGTAGGCAAAAATAAAATCAGAGAGACGATGGGATAGTAGGCCGAAACAGAAAACAGTTTTCCTAGAAAGAAAATAGATTTTTGATCAGCTTTAAATCACAAACCTGACCGCAGTAAACAATGAATGCCAGCGACTGATGCCACTAGAAAAACAATATATATCGATTAATGCTTATAGCTATATCTTCTGTTGCCTAGCAACTAGCGTGGCCATTGTATTCTGTCATTGCGAAACAATGCGATTCAGAAAAATATCCACTAGAAAAATAGCAGCCATTGAATGGGGAGAAATACAGAACAATGAGCTAAATCCATCCATACAATTTTTGTTATCATTAGTTTCATCGAAAACCGGAAATTTTCGTAGACAAATTTGACAATCTACTTTTAATATTATATTTTTAAAAAGTTAATTAAATCTTTGCGAGCAAATTTAAAATAAAAGCAAATAAAAGTACCTTTGCTTGCAGGCGGAGGCCCAGCCGTTTCTGTTCGTCTCTGTCCAAAAGGATGTAGTCAAGCATGCCGCGTCGAACTGACAACTCGTAGGACTCTTTGGCCTCCTAAAGTGAGGTTTAGGTCAGATTTTAGGATCAGTGAAGCTTTTTGAAAATAGCTCGTAGTTTTTTTGCAACAGCACAGCCGCAGCCATTGCGAGTTAGGCTTAGCACGGAAATGCCTGATATGTTGGACAAAACACGATGTCCTCCTTGAGATCAAAGCCGAACCTGCAAAAACTCGTTGGCGGCTTCCAACAGCTCCGGCCGGACAGCCAAAGGTCCAGTGAAGCGCCTGATCCCGGCCACCCAATCGTCGGACAGAGGCGCGATGGCGTCGGACTGGAATGCGCCGCGCACCAGCTGCTCGTAGCGCAGCTCCTGCTCCAGGCCGCTGGGCGACGGCGGCCTCGACAAGCCGCAAGTGCTGGCGAACCAGGGCGGAAATTCCACGGACAGGGCGGCCAGCTCAGCCTCTGTCGGCTCACGAGATGCCAGCTCGTTTGGATCCGGCGAGACGCCAGTTGACACTAGCGCTGGCAACGAGGTCGAGGTTTGAACTGATTGGTTGAAAACTGCACCTAACCCAGTTACCTCTCTGTCAAGACTCTCTGTCGTGATTGCGGGAGCTTCCTAGCGTTTCCCGTAGTACCTTCTCCCACCGAGCTTTTCCCGCCGAAACTTTCCCGCCGAGACTTTCCCACCGAACTTTTCCCGCCGAGACTTTCCCGCTGAGACTTTCCCAACAGGTGCTTTTCCTACGGTAGCTTTTCTAATAGAAGCATTTCCAACAGGTCGAGCTTTTCCTACAGGAGCTTTTCCTACAGGTCGAGCTTTTCCCACCGGCAAATGCTGGTTTGACAGTGCTGGCACACAGCATTTCCTAACAGACAGTCAGGGCAGGAAAAGCTTCGACTGCATGCTGAAAATCGTCCTGTGGAAGAAAAGCGAGAAAATCGTTGGCGCTTTTAGGTGATTTGTGGGTTCGAAAACCCATGGCGGTATAATACGGTATATATAGTCTCGGCGGGAAAAACTCATCGAAAAGTAACTTTGCAATACAAAACAATTGTGTTAAATCAACCCACGATTCGAACTCAGGACCCTTTGAGTGATGCAAGATTCGGATGCGCTATAACGCTTGAAATTTGTTACCGCACAGATTAGCCTACCTCGCTTCTCCGTTCGGGCTTTGCAGCCAAAACCGCCACTGGCGCCGACGAGCTCATTGTTACACAGCTGCTCCTCCCAGGGCAGCGGCAGGGCAGCTGCGGCAAGCCGGCTGAGCCGCTGACGCTCCCGATTGCCCGAACAGATGCGGCCGCCGCCGTTGCGCCAGACGGTCCCGCCTGGTTGTGCATCCTGCATGGCGCTGACACTCTTTGAGCTGCAAAAATAATTGACGAATTGATACCATTCTGTTGTGCTCAAACTGGACACAAAAAGCTTAGAGCTACTCACTGCTTTCCAGCCAGCCCTTGCCTAGCCGCTTTTCTGCGCTCCGCGTGCGGCTGCTCGGTGCGGAACGTGGCCACGCTTCTGGTCTGGTAGCGCAGGCTCAGCAGGTCCACGTTGGACATTGTGGACACGGATGTGGTGGCAGCCCGGTCCAAAGTAGAGTTATCCGCAGCTGGAACGGGTTTAACACATTTTTATGCTCATTAGAACGGAAGATAGACAACGATTTAATTTAATGAGATTTGGACTTTTTTTACCTGGACTCGGTGGTATGAGCTATGACTCAATGTCCCCATGACCCAATGTCCCTATGACCCAATGTCCCTATGACGCAATGTCCCTATGACCCAATGTCCCTATGACGCAATGTCCCTATGACGCAATGTCCCTATGACGCAATGTCCCTATGACCCAATGTCCCTATGACCCAATGTCCCTATGACCCAATGTCCCTATGACCCAATGTTCCTCCGACCCAATCATCACATCTAAAATCAGTACCAGCATGAGCTGGTCTAGAAATTCTGGGAGGTGTATTAGCCTCGCCAGTCCACAGACTGGACAGCTAGCTGTACGAGTACAACACTTACCTGCATGCTGCGTTCGCTCGTAGAGGTCCTTAGTTGAGAACCTACTGGCTGCCGGGCTGTAGTTGTTGCCGATGAGATTACTGACGCCTTTGCACAGAGTCCTGTTCTTCACCGGCATGGACAGGGTCAGGGCGCCTCGCTGAACAATTTTCGGCCTCTCGCTGTACACATCCTCCTGGTTGGAGCTCAACGGTGGCAGATGGTCCAGCAGTGATGGTCGGTACTTTCGCTCAAACTCGTTTAGCATTGCCCAGCCGGTAATTGATTTATCTATACTGAAGGCTTCATTGATGAATTTCACCTGTAGGCACACTGGCAGGCTTGAATTGATTTAATTGTAAAGCAGTGAGACAGATGAGCAGATAGTTTGAGAATACAATCTCAAGCCGCTTGTTTACGAAGCCACTTTATCATAGCGAGAACACCGCATTTTCAGGCCCGATGGAGTGAGTGGACGCGATGAAAAATACTCGGGCCGAGGTCAGGAAAGACAGATCAGAAGAGCAGAAGAAAAATCTGCTCGAGTTTGTTGCAATTCTCTCTTTCCTTTCCATTTAAAATTGCTCCGCCTGCCTTCGCCGCATTGGAGTAGCAAATTTTCTAAAGAAGAATAGCAAGAGGCTGGCTGGCTGGCTGGCTGGCTGGCTGGCTGGCTGTATGAGAGTCATTGGATGCTCATGAGTCCTCGTTGCTGTTAGAGATGAGGTGGATAGCGCGAGAGAGTGGGATGAAGGCTATTTGTGCTCAACTCTATAACGCTCCCCCCCCCGATGCTCAAGCTCTGATATGCGCGGCTTGAGTACAAGCAGAAATCTGGCGCTGCCGCCGCCGCCGCCGCCGCCGCCGCTGCTGCTGCTGCTGCCGCCGCTGCTCATGTCCCATTTCAACTGATTCCACCCTGTTCCAAGAGGAGAGGCGTACTTGCTACCTGCCATGCAGATAGAATTTATTTAGCATCCGCACGATCAGGCGGTCTGATTAAGTCATGAGCAAATAATAATAATAGGGCCTGATTGTGAGGCTCTCACCGACTGTTCCTACATGATTTATTGTTCTCTTATTTGATTCACATTCTAAGTTGTGCACAAGTTGCCAACTTGTGCGAGTATACGCGTAACAATCTGGAGAAAATATTATCCTTTTGCAAACATTTCCAACCCAGGTAACATTGTTTTCATGCCAAATATAGACACGGTATCAGTGCACAATGAGATGTGAAACCATGTAAGGCAACGAAATTCGTACAGAAGCAGTAACGAAACGTAAATGCAGTTTTAACATCGTTTCTGGTACAAGTTCTCGCATTTTATTACTTGCAATGAAAATTTAATGCAGACAAAACAATTTTGTCTAGGCTTGATTTTCTTTACATTTTGCCTTGAGTGTTTCCGATTGTTAATTAACATTTCTGAAACAAGTTCTGCAGGACGGCAGCTAAGAAATTCAGTACGGGCAAATTGGTACAGTCGCTTTGCAGCTGTTGCAATTTTGTGCTTTGCTATCACAGTGCTACTACAAGTAGCAAAATTGTAGTGATTATGGACCGCGCTATATGGGGAGAGACCACAAATACCCACTGCCTACTTCACGATAACTCCCAAACCGAATGACCGTTTTTCCACCATATTGCACCATATGGATAAAAATTTTCCGCAATTAACGATAAACTAACTTTTAAAGCCGTTCAAAGTCGGCATCGTCGAGATATTCCGCGACTTTATACTTTACATGTACTTTTAAATGTACTTTATATTTAACATGTACTTTATGTACTTTATACTTTACATGTACTTTATGTACTTTATACTTTACATGTACTTTATGTATTTCATATACTTTATATAAAGTACATGTAAAGTATTATGAAGGGTATTATATGTTCTTTATGTAATCTAGGTCATACAGAAATATGCTGGTATTTTAAATACCCCTTTGATATTTCTACTGTTGATGGTTGTGAGCACTAATATGAACATTCTTCCAGCCAAAGTATCAAACAAGCTCTTCTGCTCAATTAAAAAAATTGAATTATAAATCACACCTAACCCAGTTGAGCCGGATAAACAGCCAGCTCTGTACAGCAGCTCAGTCCATGGACTGGGGGAGGACACCACATCCGCCTAAATTTCTTCCTCAACTAGTGATGACAGCAGTTTTACAGATGACTGAACTAAATCAATAGGGATTAAAGTGTCTATTGTAATCTCACACCAGTCTATGAGGGTACCTTCCCTCATAGAGGTGAGAGGTGAGACAGTGGAGAGGTGAGACAGAGGAGAGGTGAGACAGTGGAGAGGTGAGACAGTGGAGAGGTGAGACAGTGGAGAGGTGAGACAGTGGAGAGGTGAGACAGTGGAGAGGTGAGACAGTGGATAGGTGAGACAGTGGAGAGGTGAGACAGTGGAGAGGTGAGACAGTGGAGAGGTGAGACAGTGGAGAGGTGAGACAGTGGAGAGGTGAGACAGTGGAGAGGTGAGACAGTGGAGAGGTGAGACAGGAGAGATGACATACGCGAGAGAAAATGAGGTGAGACGGGTGAGAGAAGAGACGGGAGAGATGAGACAGGGGACATGAGACAGGGGAGATGAGACAAGGGAGAGGTGAGACCGGGGAGAGGTGAGATAAGAGAGACGCGAGAAAAGAGAGAGCTGAGACTGGGAAGAGATGGGACAGATTAAAAATGAGTCGGAGGGGAGATAAGACAGGGGACAGATGAGACAAATTAGAGATCAGAGAGAGGGGAGATCGGAGCGGGGAAGTGGTGAGACAGGAGAGATGACACAGGAGAGATGAGACAAGGGAGAGGTGAGACGTCACACAGTACTACTTATATAGTAGCATACTATACGAAAAAAGGCAGAAAATTTTGCTGCGTTCTACTGCAGTCTACAGCTACACACACACACACACACACACACACACACACACAGACTCAGACTCAGACTCAGACTCAGACTAATCTATTTAGGAATTCTGATTAGCCAAGTGTGTTTGGCTAGAGGACTCACTGCTTGCTAGCCTGTCTGACAGTTGCACAATCTACTAGAGCGCGGACGACTGTACATCCCTCTCTACCCCTCGTCTCTCCCAAACTCCCAGTCTACTCTAATTCTCGCTTTAGCCCCCCCTCCATTGCAATGGCCTCACTTTCTTCACTTCACTTCTCCCATCCTCTTATCCTGTGCGCGTACTGAGACTTGGCCTTCTCTTCCCCCCTAGCCCGTTCTTCCTCTAACTGCCTTTTATCCCCGAGCGACCTTCACGCCAGATGATGATTCTCACTTTTTGTAAAGTCTATAGCTGAATCATCATCCCGACTCAGCTCAGACCCACTGACCCTTGATAAATAGTGCGGTTACACTTACACACGGCAGACTACAACAGTTGAGAGGGGTTAGACAATTGGGGTGGGTGATGGAGAGAGGTGCTGTTATTTGAATGAGCTTCTATTTTGGTTTGGGTTTGAGTTTGAGTTAAATGTCTCTCCCTGTAGACAAGCAAGGCAACTTTCTGTTACTATTTCTGCTGTTCAGAACAGAACAGACACTGCAGGTTATATTAGATCTATGTATGAGAGGGACTGAGAGGGCCGGGGAGGGTGTGACGTGGGGTGTCAGACAGCGTGGCGTGGGGCTCTCTAGCTTTAGCCAGCGCGCAACACCACCCCAGTGTCGAGCCCACAACGGGGCCGGGGTGAAGGCCACCCCACTCCGCCGCTACTGCTAAGACCTTAAAAAATGAGAAGCTAGAGAGCACGCACTGAAACGACTCGGTCCATACGATACCACAAGTAGACTCGTATACTTCATTTACCTTTCTATCTGAGCTTCAATAAAAACAAGAAATCATGCATAAAAGCAGACATCATTGTTAACAAGAGAAGAATAATTACTCAGCTTTGAGAACAAACAACTGGACTATTAAACATGCTTCTGCGTAGGGTCGGTTTTACAGCAACCAAGCGACTGCCGCTGACCCTCACACTGGGCGCACTGCTGCTTCTGCTAGTCATGTACTGCCGATTCGGCTTCGTGTCGGATGCTTACTACAGTGATCCGCGGCTAGCTGCTCACATTCGTGACAGGTTTCCACTGCCTCCGGCTTTGAGACCGTCCGTGGCTGGACGCGGCTCTGTGACCATCCGGACGGTGCACTTCATGCACAAGAGTCACACCATATTGCCGCAGCACAGACCGTTTCTAGCCAGCTGGAGGTGCGATTTTATTAATTGAGATTGGGGAATTTCTTTCGTATCTAGAATCGAACCCCCAACCTTCAAATTGGGAGTCCGACGCTCTAACCCCTATAGGTTAAAACGCTTACTGTAGCGCAACAACAAGAATTCGTCTAATTCCGGCAGATTAACTGAACAACAAAACTCAGCTGTTGTCTTTACCAAGCCTTATTAATTCTTCTGCCAACACAGACAGAAAAAAGTCAAAGTAGAAATTTGCATAGCAGAATTGTATTCAGCCAGAAGGTCAGCCAACAGTGCTGCAAATCGAAAAATATATTGTCTTGCAATGCCATTATAAGCTTATCGGCTACGAAAGTATACCTTTAATAATTTTTTTATACAAAAATCCAACATTTTCGCTCACCACCTGGCCAGATAACAAATCTGTTCTATTTCTTCGTCCTTGCAATAGACTAGCAATCCACTCGATTAGTTTATCTGTTTAGTTCTTTCTCATCCTGGGACCTTATCTATGGACTATATAGATAGGGAATAACAATGATGCAATGACTCATCATATAAGCGAATTCCTCACGCGGCCTCACTGCAGGGAAGTCTACCCGAAATACGACCTGTACTTCTGGACCGACGCCGATATCGACCAGCTTCTCGATGTCCGCTACCCGGAGCTCAAGAACTTCTACGCCAAGCGACTCAGCAATCCGCTGGAGAGGTCCGACTTCGCCAGAGTCCTGATCCTTCACGCCTTCGGCGGCTGGTACGCCGATTTGGACGCAGGCTGCCAGCTCAGCGCCGAGAACCTCACCGAGCAGCATTCGCTCATCGTCCCTCTGGAGCCGTTCTTGCACGCCTTGGTGCCATTCAAGCGCAGACGGCTAGTCAACAATGCCATCATGTACAGCCGGCCCGGACATCCGTTCTGGATGTTCTTGATCAGTCGGATTGCAGATGAGATTTCTGTACTGCCGCAAACTCCCAGGTGAGTTAAATTCTAGCTGAACTGGGTGAGGAGGAAAAGTTAGCCAAGCCATTCAAGCATTACTAGCCCTGCCAAAAACTAATTAACCGTATTTATAATAATAATAGTCATATTTGCAGGCGGACTGAGGGCAATGGCACATTATTTGGTGAAAGTAGACCCGCAGCCAGCGAGGAGGCAATTCTGCCCACTTCGCTGACTCCTGAGCACACACGCACACAGCGGTGTACGAGACATCTGCCCTGACTTTCTCATCGTCAGGCAGTATACGCTTTTACTGTGCCTTGAAGGTTGGCCCTCAAGGGCGTAAATTTCACGTCAAGCTCCCAAGCCTTCTCTCCGCGGCTTAGGTAGGACAACTGACCGCTTTAAGTAAGTAAGTGCGTAAGTAAAGATCTCGTACGTTTAAGATCCCCAATAGGAAATTTATATCATGTCAATCGAAACGCTTGTTTCTTCGCTTCTACAGGCTAAAAATCGACGCTGTGAAAACCACCGGACCTTTGACAATGAGCCTGGCGATGGAACAGTTCGCTGCCGCCTATGCCGATCAATGCGGCAATATTAACGACGGCCTGGGCCGCCAATTCGGCTGTCCGTACGTGCCAGGGCCGAGAAGATTTCTGCCCCTAATAGACAACAGCAGCCGGTGGCTGGCCGACTGGGCCAAGCTGATGTGCCCGACGGTCCTGTTCGAGCCTGGCATCATCGCCGAGTGCCGGCGTTTGCGAAGCAGCAACTTCGTCAACAGCCTGCCGCCGGATGCCTACACATATCACGCTTTCATGCATCTGACAGGTGTCAAAGGCCAGGCGGTTAACATTAGCAGCTGGGGCCTGGACATCAGGTTGAGGCCCATGAGTTATCTTGCGTAGAATCCTTTCCGAATTTTGTCCTTCATATACAGTAAACAGCTGATCATTACATTTTTATGAGGACCTTCATCTGCTTTGAAGCTGCTGGATGAAAGATTAATTTAAATTATTTTATGCAAACTTTTTATGTTTAGTATTTGCCTCTAAGTTCTTGTTCCAAACACTGTAGTGTATTAAAAAATATGCATTAAAAAACTGGGGCTTGTCGCGACTTTCGTCTCTGCCTTCTGTCCTCTATTCACTCTTTCGTTCTCTGCACTTTTCTTGTTTACATCGTCCAGTTCAATCTAGTTCTTTCTCTCTCGTTATCTCTGCGGCTGATCTCTCATTATCTATCCTGGCGGTTGGTCCGCCACTCACGTTCTAGCCTCCTCTCCTACCCTCAGTCGCGCACTCTTGTTTATCGTACCACCAACCTGATTCAGTCTGTGCAACTTAACCATGTTTAAATTTATAGTCTAGGGCACAACGCCCTCTCACACTTCACTTGTCTTCGCTACTCTCCATAAGCTACCTCACTACCTGCAGGCCAGCTTGACAATTCAGTCTGTCTCTCTCAGTTTTCTTGACATGGCTTACTTTTGCGAAGAAACTTTTCTTCTATAATTAAATCTGCTCGATCTCGATCATTCTGACTCACGCTATAAAATTTTTATAAGTCTAAACTTTTATGCGACTTCTGCAAATACATAAGCTCGAGAATAAATACGCGATAGGTATACAACTTGATATTTGGTCGCGCAGACCAAATGATGAAATGAACTATTTTCTACTTGTTCAACTGGAACTGAATATTTTCTATTACATGTACAGTATTTACATCTTCTATAAATTAAGTGTTTCTTTCAAAGAAGCAGTAATTTAGGCACATGCACTTTTTTAAGTCTTACAGATAGACTCAGAAAGCAAAGCATTGAAGGACAATAGTATGATTTACTATTTGAAAAGTATAGATTTATTGTCAATGAAATTTGCAAAAAGTAATGTTCTAACACTAAAATTATCAATTACGAGCCATTGTAAAACTTATTTTAAATTTATTTTTGTACGACCGACCGGCAAATACTTGCGCTCAGTCAGTAAAATTTCATGTGAGACCGCGCAGTGTCGGATGAGACAGTGCAGTGTCAGATGATCGGACAGTGCAGTCTCTTGTGAGACAGAGCAGTTTTAGGTGAGATTTGAGTGCACAGGTAGGATCCGAGCCACAGGAACCTTTGCAAAACTAGGCTGCAGGGTGGTCCATGGACACAGTGGGGAGGCGAGGATCGCCCATACCGCTAACCCCTGTAGGTAAATATCACACACTTCTTAATGTCAGGTGGTCGATGTCGTAAAATTGAAATACACTATGGCTGCGATTAGAAAGCGATAAGAGTATTGCTGGCTCAAACATTTTTCCTTATAAATCAAGCATGCATAAAGATTTTTGGTTCTGCTTTAGAAGTTTTACTTTATATTTTGATTATCTAACCACGTCAACTTTCGAAGCGTGCTCTTGAAATAATATTAAACTTGTAAACATTAAAAAACTATGGAAATTAAAGTTACTAAACGACTGCTTTATATTAATTCTAGACGATAAGATGTTGCAAAAACCCTAATTCCTGTTTGAACTAAAGCATTTTTCATCATGTCGAATTACAGATCGGACCATCACACTATTTTGTCAATAAAGCAAAAAATATGCCACAGTTAATAGGTGTGAAGCACTTGAGGCTGGAAACTGTATTTTCTTATTTAATAAAAATTCTTATTTCTACGTCTAATGCTTTTTTATAATTCGAAAGAAGTGTGGACTTTTTATCTGATGGTAGATGTAGACATTTAATAAAAATATTATCTTATTGGAACTTTAATGGACTAAATGGACTATTTAGAAATTGAAATTAGGACAGCTTAAAGTAAATGGAAAATGTTTTATTTATCAAAATGATCGACATCAGTTGTTTACTTTAGAATGTAAATTATATATACAATAATTAACAATATATTTATATTTCTGTAAAAACTTAATATTGATTCAATGATGGGTAGATGGTGATGATGTAAAACAAAGCAAATAATTAGTATAAATTAGGCAAAAAATATAGTTTAGCTGCCTGAAATAAGTCTTCTTAATGTATTGCAGGTGAAACTGCTTTCATAAAGAACATATTGTTCTAAAGTTGTGAATAAAAATAGGCCTAATAGCATTTTAATTATGCATAGCTAGTTTTGAAATATCAGATACCAAGTTATAAACAAATGTTTATGTTTCTGTTGTATAATACTTGCTGCATGGGTGAATTGGGACAACAAAAATAGCTCTTTGCTTCTTGCTTCTCATTAGCATTTTTTGTCATTTTATTTATAATATCCATTAATTACTTGAATGTTTCCTAAGGCTCCAACTTAAAAGTTTGTTGGTAGTTTTGTATATATTACATAGCTGCTTTAAAAGACTTAAAAAGACATATATATATTATATTTGAATGTTAAAAATTAAATGGAAGAGTTGCATAAATTTTGTTTTATTGTAACTTGTCTAAAATTGATATCCCTACTTCTAGGCGACTGGAGCTCCATCACCAACCCGAGGCAGTGGCGATAAGACCAGACTGCCTCCAGCTCAGCAGTGCCTGCCACAGACTGTCCTCTGCTTTCATGGCACTCTAAAAGTGTGCGTCATTGAAGCCAAGGATCTGAAGCCGACAGCCTGCCAGACACGTCACCTGCCCAACAAGCAGCTGCTGGAAGTGATGGACTGCTACACGGTGGTCGACATGCTCACACCTGACGACTATGCCACTCAGCTGTTCAAGACTTCCGTAAGTGGCGTCGGGGATGGCGATGTATTGTTTAATGAAACAAGTTTGGCTTGTTTAAACAAAGCTACTCGGGGTTTGTAGCCTAGTGGTTAGAGCGTCGGACTATCCACTTAAAGAAGGTCGGGGGTTCGATTCTTTTCTCGAATGAAATAATTTGTGTGCTTTAGGAATACTTTTCACCCTTTATTGCTTCAGTTCACCCAGCTAGGTACAAGCATCAGCTGGGGTAATTGAGGGTGGGTGTGGCGTCTCCCAGTCCATGGACTGAACAGCAGCAGTACAGCAGCCGCGCAATTAATGTGGCTGTGCTCTCGGCTACACATCTGACCCAATTGGGGCAATTATTATTATAATTAATTAGTTGTACAACTAGCCAGAAATGCAGTGGCTATTGCGGGGCACACAGTATGTGTGGTTGTCTTCCAGTCAAATAAGAAACTTTCCATGAAGAGTTAAGTGTCTTGCTCAAGGACACAAGCAGCTTCCAATGGCCTGAAATTCAAACTCCGGACCTTTCGATTAAGATAGCGAGTATTGAATATTTATGAATTTCTTTATCTTTATGCGTCATTCTTTTAAATCTGACAGGTGAAGCGCAAAACGAATTCGCCGCAATGGAACGAAGAGGCCACAGCTGAAGCCCGTGGCATCCAACGCCTGGTGTTCACTGTGTTCCATAGCACCGCCTTCCCGCCAGACGACTTCGTAGCCGACGCCAGTGTGAGCATCGAGGAGATTCAGCAGAGCGGCCGGGAGACCTGGCTAAGCCTGGAGCCCTGCGGCAAGCTGCGCGTTCTGATTGAGCCGCGCGGAGCCGTCTCCGAGGAACGGCTTGAAGCTAGAGGCTGCGACCGCTGTCTGGACTCCGGCGAATATCTTCACGGAGCTAGCGGTAGCGGTGGCGGCGGCGCTGGCAGCGACTCTAGCAGCCTCGCCTCGGCGTCGCCAGCCTTCGCCAGCAAGAAGCAGCACCCGCCTGTGCGTCGCGGTGCTGTCAGACGGCGAGTGCACCAGGTGAATGGGCACAAGTTCATGGTGACGCTGTTTCGTCAGCCCACCTTCTGCTCTTTGTGCGAAGGCTTTATCTGGGGCCTGTACTACCAGGGCTACCAATGCCAGGCTTGCACCTGCGTAGTACACAAGCGCTGCCACCTCAGCGTGGTGACCAGGTGCCCTCAGCAGCGCGTCGAGCAGCAGCAGCAGAACTCGCCAGCCGTGCCCCTGGGCGGTGCCCGGTTTAACATCAACGTGCCGCATAAATTCGAGGACCACACCTACATGCGCTTCACATTCTGCGATCACTGCGGCTCCCTGCTCTACGGCCTGCGCAAGCAGGGCCTACAGTGCAGCATCTGCAAGATGAATGTGCACAAGCGTTGCCATAGCAACGTGGCACCCAGCTGCGGTGTCTCCAAGAAGGACATGGTCCGCGCCCTTCAGGAGTGCAACATCAACGTTGAGGATCTGATTAGGCCAGCGCCCAAGGTGCGTCAGGTGACACCTGCCGTTGCTGCTGCAGCCGCTGCGCCTTCAGCCGCTGCCGCCTCCGCCGCTACGGCAGCTTCCACCGTTGCTCCCCCTGCCGCCGCATCTTCTGTCGCCACTTCGGCCAGCTCAGATACCGCCGGCGGCGTCCATCGAGTTCGCCTGTCCGACTTCAACCTGTTGAAGGTGCTCGGCAAAGGCTCATTCGGCAAGGTGATGTTGGCCGAGTACAAGACTACTGGCGAAATCTTTGCCATCAAAGTGCTGAAGAAGGACGTCATTGTGCAGGACGATGATGTTGAGTGCACAATGACCGAGCGCCGCATTCTCGCTCTGGCGGCCAAGCATCCGTTCCTGACTGCGCTGCACTCGGCCTTCCAGACCGATGACCGGCTGTTCTTCGTCATGGAATTTGTCAACGGTGGCGACCTGATGTTTCAGATTCAGAAGGCTAAGAAATTTGACGAGCCGCGGGCCAGATTCTACGCCGCCGAGGTCACCCTGGCGCTGATGTTTCTCCACAGGCACGGCATCATCTATCGGGATCTAAAGCTGGACAATATCCTGCTAGACAAGGAGGGCCACTGCAAACTGGCCGACTTCGGCATGTGCAAGGAGGGCATGCGGGACGGCGTCACCACCGGCACATTCTGCGGCACGCCGGACTACATTGCGCCAGAGATTCTGGAGGAGCAGCAGTACGACCGCAGCGTGGACTTCTGGGCGCTGGGCGTCCTGCTGTACGAGATGCTGGCCGGCCAGCCGCCATTTGAGGCCGACAACGAGGACGACCTGTTTGAGAGCATTCTTAAGGAGGAGGTGGTCTATCCGGTCTGGCTTAGCCGCGAGGCTGTCTCCATACTCAAGGTATAATGTAATATTAATAATTGCAGGAGGGCTGCGGGCAATGGCACATCATTTGGTGACTCTACGAGACCCGCAGCCAGCGAGAAGGCGATTTCGCTGACTCCTGAGCACACGCGCACACAAATACCGTACGCAGGCACACACTCACACAGGTGTGTACATCTGCCCTGACTTTCTCATCGTCTTTCTCTGTTCCTGTGCCTTGAAGGTTGGCCCTCAAGGGCGTAAATTGCACGACAAGGCCCAAAGCTCGATTCCGCGGCAAGGCCACTAATTTAAGGCGCAGTAACCGCTCAATTAACCGCTTTGCCACTCAACCCCCGTACTCAAAGTATTGTACTACTTATTTTCTTTAGTTCTCAAAATTATAAAATTCGGAACTTTTGAGATAAGGAAAATAAACTTCAGAGCTCGGAAAGACAAAGAAAGTAAATCACAAGAACTGGGAGAAATTTCCCCTTGTCACGCATCGCCTGTACAGGGCTTCCTCGTGAAGCGTCCGTCACGCCGCCTCGGCTGCGACGTGGCCGCAGGTCGCGAGCGCGCCATCCTGTCACATCCCTTCTTCCTGGGCCGCATCGACTGGGAGGCCCTCGAAGCGCTGCGCATCGAGCCGCCCTTCCGGCCGCGCATCCGAGGCCGGGCTGACGCTGGCAACTTCGACCGAGACTTCACCAGCGAGGCAGCCCGACTGACTCCCACCGATGCGGACACCGTGCAGGCCATCCAACAGGAGGAATTCGCCAATTTCTCATTCTTTAATGAGGATTTTAATCCCATAGCTTGGTCGCCTACAACTGGCGCTGACACGGCACGCCAGCAGCAGCAGCAGCCGCAGCCGCCGGCCTCTCCAAGAGCTCTGTAATTTCCACGAGTCAAAGATCATGTCATGAACAAAAACACAATTTTTTCGCTGTTGTTTGTATCACTACTGTCCCAAGGAGACGGGGCTTATTTTTATTTGTTCGTCAACTTTTTTTTGTTTTCTTTAGCCGCGTTTTTTACGAGTACACTTGAGTAGATTTTATTCATTTTATGTTTTTGCTATAACTAGTGACTTTAGCACAGAGTTAACATGAGACGCTTGGCTAAAGGTGTCGATTCGCATTGTTGTTTGTAATTTTTCCCGCTTATCCGCTTGATGTTAATACTCCATTCCATGCGTCAAGTCTTTTTGTACCTCACCAAAGTTACCTCGAATTAGCAGTTGTGCAACCTGAATTTTGACATGGCTCCTTGATTGTTAAGGAAATACTTTAAGGGCTTGTGAATCATTTAGAGTGATGACTCAACTTTATTGGCAGTCACAAGCCTTAAAAACTTGATTGGTCGGGGTTCACTTAACTGTTTCTATTTTTAGACAACCTTGAGGGCAACCCCTTAATGCACAACCAAAACGGATGCACGTGACCATCCCAGCCAATCAGATTTCACGTGCATCTTTCGACCTTCTGAAACGAAACCGTGTTTAATGTTAGCACATACTACGAACCAATTACGAGCTAACTTACAGCCATTTTGATAAATAACATAATCGATAAGTTGAGTTAATACACGCTAACAATTAGCTTAGAAACTGCTGCTTTGCGTTTTCCAGAAAATTAGATTTCTTTGACTATTCTTCTCAGTATTCAATGTTTAATAATGTATTTATTCGACTTTTTTAGCAAGTTTTTCTTGCAAGAAACTGTCGTCACGTGGACCAAATGATCGAATAATAATTTACTTAAAAAATTAATTTCTGATAATTGTATTGTTTTGCAGAAAGATAGCAGATTTGTTGTATCGCCTCTTCGTATATCAAGTTTTCTAGTTTTCTATTTTGTTTTGCACAAGCGCGCTGTGAAAACATATACTTACGAGTCTATATATGTTCTAGCGCAATTTTCGTTTTTAACGTGGATTTTTTCGGACATAATTAAAGTAAAACATAATTAGAAATATGTTTTCGTTGTACTACTAGTAAGAGTAGAGCATTCAGTAGTATAATGTTGTCGTCAAGTCATACTTTCACAGTGTAACAAATAAAATAGTCTGCTACTAGTATTTCTACGTAATGCTCGTTGTCTTTACTGCGTTGCCAGTTCATTTATACTCGTCCATACTCGTCCTTTACTACTTATTAGTAGTCATGTAGCTTTTTTAACCAAAGGAATTTCAACCCGTTTTTTAATTAGAAATTGTTGTGCGCGCATTTTGTGCTTAGTTTGTACTTTTTAGCACATTATAACTAAAAAACCTTTATCTGCAGCCACCCAGATTAAGAGTCAAATATTATGCCCAGCTGTTGCTTGTCATTTTTTACACAGTAACAAAATTAAGTTTTTGGTGTTACTGGATTCTTGTCTCATCGTCCTTTTGACGTGCGTCCACTAACTGGTTTTAAATATATACCGTAGCTTTGTACGCTTTATTCTATACATTGTTAATGGATAGCTATACTCAATTCCATTGCAAACCTGTCGTCTTTAAATTTTATTCTTTTGTTGGAATTAATCAGAGGAAGAGCGGTCTAAAGCACTCTGAGGTACCTGAGCTCGATTCCGCGACGAGGCCACATTCATTTTGGGCAGAATTGCCTCCTTGATGGCTGCGAGTCTCATAGTCCTCCAGAATCTGTTACTATGAACAGTGGAAAGACGACTGGCATTTCAAATAGCCGAGCTTTTTTCTGTGCCTCCCACAATAATTAACTAAACGCAGTACACGGGCAAAATTTTCCGCTGTATACGATTAAACTTCCCGAATCACTTAACATCCAACGGCATCGTCAAGATTTTCAATCATACAGATTTTTTTTAATCATACAGAGAAAATGTTAATTGTCCATGTCACCAGGTTCTTCGACAAGAATCGCTGAATATCTCGATGATGCTGATGATGCTCGATGATGGATTTATCTCAAAACCGGTCGTTCGGTAGGCAGTGGGTATTTAAAATAGCCCGTGTACTTTATCCAGGGAAACATAGCATGATTTGACAAAAATGCGCTTCTAAATCGCACTTAGAATGGGACCAAATAGCTAGAGAATTAAGACGATTCCTGGGCGGATTCCGATGACAGAAATAGACAAAAATTACTACCTTTTTGGTAAGTTTGCATATGTCCAGTTATAGAAATTTCAAGTTAAGCTGTCGTTGGTTAAAACAAAGTTATAACGTCACAGATTATACTTATAGAAGCTAACAGCATTTTAAAACAGATAATACATGTGCAAAAAAGCAGTACTACTCTAAGTAGGCAGTAGGTAGGGAGATGAGATGCTGCTAGTAGGTTTAATTTCATTACAACAAATGCTGCTAAATAAGTGAATAAGAGAGTCAGCCAGAAATCTTAACGGACTAGATAGATGCACAGCCGGCTGGTGATTTCACCATCAGCCCACCATTCAGTCCGAGTCATCGTCAGAGGACCGACCGTCGTGGACAGCGTCGCGAATTTTCCTACCGGCAGCTTCCGGCTCCAATGGAACCTGGTGGCCGGCTCCACGAGCCCGCTGAACAGCCTGACCGTCAGAGAGCTGCGACTCTGACAGAACTCCGAACCTGCGGGACAGGGAAGGGCTCACCTGATTCAACGATGCCTAATTGAACTGCTAAATTAGCCAATAGGTGAGACAATAGAATGGATTGCTAGTCTATCCCCAGTGGATGAAGGAATCGAATGGATTGCTACTCTAACCCATTGCGGAATTGCTAGTCTATCCAGAGTGGATGAAAGAATAGAATGGATTGCTAGTCTATCCAGAGTGGATGAAGGAATCGAATGGATTGCTAGTCTATCCCCAGTGGATGAAAGAATAGAATGGATTGCTAGTCTATCCCCAGTGGATGAAGGAATCGAATGGATTGCTAGTCTATCCAGGGTGGATGAAGGAATCGAATGGATTGCTAGTCTATCCCCAGTGGATGAAAGAATAGAATGGATTGCTAGTCTATCCCCAGTGGATGAAGGAATCGAATGGATTGCTAGTCTATCCAGGGTGGATGAAGGAATCGAATGGATTGCTAGTCTATCCAGGGTGGATGAAGGAATCGAATGGATTGCTAGTCTATCCCCAGTGGATGAAGGAATCGAATGGATTGCTAGTCTATCCCCAGTGGATGAAGGAATCGAATGGATTGCTAGTCTATCCCCAGTGGATGAAAGAATAGAATGGATTGCTAGTCTATCCCCAGTGGATGAAAGAATAGAATGGATTGCTAGTCTATCCAGAGTGGATGAAAGAATAGAATGGATTGCTAGTCTATCCCCAGTGGATGAAGGAATCGAATGGATTGCTAGTCTATCCCCAGTGGATGAAGGAATCGAATGGATTGCTAGTCTATCCAGAGTGGATGAATGAATAGAATGGTAATTGTATTATATAATCCTGGTTCAGTAGAAAAGACTCTTCAGAAAGCTCTCCAATCTCAGTTATGAGATTGATAATTGAGCATCTCAGAAGTCTAACATGTGAAAGCATCATAACCAGTAGTGTGGAACAAGTCTATTGTACATATACGACTCATCTTTTTCTTTTCCTAACGCAGATGATGCCTGATTTACTGGCTCAGTTGAGAATTAGTTTTCATTAGCTTTCGCATTCGATGACATTGAAAGAACGCCAAGCTCAGAAGTCTAACATGTTAAGAGCATCACAGCCAGCCGAAGTTATCCTTACAAAAAAATTGAGGTACAAATGTAAACTAGACCTAGACCAAGAGTTTATTCTACATTAAATACAACAGCAAACATTGCTAAACATGTTTTACCATTTTTCTTCACTGTGCTAACTTAAGGGGGAAACGAAAAATACTGTTAAATTGATGAAAACCTAGCACACAGAATTAAGAACTGTTAGACAGGAGTGAAAAACCAGTTAGACTGAGTGAAAACCTGTCTGTTAGACAGAGTGTGAACCTGTTAGACAGAGTGAGAACCTGTTAGACAGAGTGAGAACCTGTTAGACAGTGTGAACCTGTTAGACAGTGTGAACCTGTTAGACAGAGTGAGAACCTGTCTGTTAAACAGAGTAAGAACCTGTTAGACAGAGTGAGAACCTGTTAGACAGACAGAGTGAGAACCTGTTAGACAGAGTGAGAACCTGTTAGAGTGAAAACCTCTTAGACACGATAAAGACCTGCTAAACCGAGTAAAAACCTGTTAGACAGAGTGAAAACCTGTTAGACAGAGTGAAAACCTGTATTAAAAAAGCAATGACTCACTCAGTTAGGTAGGCCTCCAACTGGTCAGTTGAGCAGCAGTCTCCTAGTTCCCTGGCAAGGGCCACAAAGCTGCTGGTGACCTCGCCGGCTTTGTACACCACAATAGCCGGCAGGCCGCGTTCAACGAATCGTCGCGACACCAACGCTTGGGCAGCCGGAATACGGCAGAATTTCACCGTGGGATAACGGCCAGCCAATTCGTCTAGGGCGGAGTTGACAGCGGCGCAGGCGGGCTCCTCGGCCGAATCGTAGATGTGAATGATCACTTGAACGTCCGAGGATTCCGAGTCAACAGCCTGAACGAAGCTACCGCGGTCCAGTTGGGTGACACGGCCGAACAGCTTCCGCTGGGCCAGTGCTAGGCGCATCTCTTCAAGGCGCTGGCGCCGGTACTGGGCTAGGAATTCGTCCTCGATCTGTAGAGTCGACGGGGCAATGACCAACTTACTGACGGAAAATCTGGGGTAATGACCAACTTACTGACGGAAAATCTAGGGTAATAACCAACTTACTGGCCGTAAATCTAGGGTAATGACCAACTTACTGACGGAAAATCTGGGGTAATGACCAACTTACTGACGGAAAATCTAGGGTAATGACCAACTTACTGACGGAAAATCTAGGGTAATGACCAACTTACTGACGGAAAATCTAGGGTATGATCAGCTTACTGACGGAAAATCTGGGGTAATGACCAACTTACTGACCAAAAATTCTAGGGTAATGATTAACCTACTGACGGAAAAGTGTAAGTTATTGCCTCCTCGCTGGCTGCTGGTCTAGTGTCATAAAATAATGTGCCATTGCCCACAGTCCTCCTGTAACTATTATTATTATAGCGGCAGCGGTTATCGGAATACATCAGGCTAACTGGGCTAGCAGTCATATTAATTCTATTCTGTTCCAGAAATAAAACGAGCATCGGGCACCTCAGCCATCGCCTCCTCCAGCTCCGCGTCCAGCTGAGCCTCTCGCTCGTCCTCAGCCGCAGACCGGCAGGCGGTGGCCGCAGACAGTCGGGCAGCCAGTGCCAGCCGCTCGGCCGCCTGGTCGGCGCGGGCCTCGGCCTCCAGCTGTTTGAATCGGCGCCAATCCGCCACAACGCCCTTCGGCCCGGTGTTGGTGGCGGCTCCGCTCCAATCACGCGGCTCCTCCAGCTGCTGCTGCTGCTGCTGCTTCGGCGATTGCTGCTGCTTCTTACGGCCGTCATGTTCGTCGCCGCTGTCGCCTTCGTCTTCGCTGCCGCTGCTGCTGCTGCAGTAGTTGTGCACCTTCTCTCCTAGCAACCGGTCGTCAAGGGACAGAGCCATCACAACTGAATGGGGAGAAATGGTGCATTGTGAAATTCCATAAAACACAACTATTTACTGTTTACTGTTTACAGTAAAATGCTATTCTATAGAAATAAATTCATGGATAAGCGGCTATGAGGACTTGTTCTCAGAACATTTGTATCGGGCGCACACAAATATATTTACTTATGATTTCTTGATATTTTAAAGTCAAAATTTACAGTCTGAAAAATTAGCCTAAAGCTACTTAATTCTGGTCTGCAGAATTGAAAAACAGTTTAGCACCACCGCTTAGAAATCAAACCAGATGTAATAATTCAAGAGCTAATCATCGATCAAATATTAATTATAATAGGCATTATAAAGACGGTAATACAAGACACCCTTTCTAATTTAAGACTATATATAATTAGGCGCAACAATACACAGAAAGTATAGGATAGGCAGAAATAGGCAGAATACAGAAGACAAACATACTGCACAGCCACAGCTACAACTCACAACAGTCGGCTCTTTAGTGGAACATATTGTTAGATATGCCAAAACTAGAAAAATATAATAACAGTTTTCTCTATACTTGCTACTCAATAAGTAGACAGATACGCGAGCGAGAGTAGGACGAATAAAAAATGTTCTACGCATTGCAAAGAAGCAGAAAATCCACAGGAAAAAAAGATTAAAACAAAGATAAAATAAACAGAAAATAACACTATGCTGTGTTTGTTGCATTGATTAACCGCTGGTGTTGAAGGTGACAGCGGGTATCCTCATTGTCGTCTATCCTTGACTTATATCTAGCCATTTCCCCAATCTCCCAATCGTCTGATCTTAGACAACAAGTGATTTACTATTAATTTCCAATCTATTTTTACAGATACTAAATCACAACAGACAAGGCTGAATAGAATTTATGTAGCAATACGCAATAGACGATTATATAATTTAGAGAAAGATTTTACAGCACGATAATTTCGCTTAATTTAGCACGCAGACTTTTTAAAAAGAAATTAATGCATGCCTATCTACAATGTAGAAAAGTTGAGTCTCATGAATGCAATACTTACCTATGCTGTAATATGCATTGAAATCATATATATATATCCATGTACATGCTGCACATTTACATTAAGAAAATGTTTAAATTACGCAACACTTCTTAATATTATAATTGTCACAGTGTATAGACTGACAAGGACTCAGCATTTAGGAAGAGCACGCTAGGCGTATAAATAAAAACTTTATACTTAAGCATATAGCTTAAGCTTATTATATTGGTATTTTGAAAATCTACAACTGATTAAAAATATTTCGCTTTTTTTATCGACTACATAGCACCATTTTTATATACATTATAAACTTTCAACATTGCTTACACTTCTCTAAAAAAGCTTTGAATGTAGAAAAGCGTATTAAAAACTGAATTTAACAATAATCAGATCTTGAATAACACAAATGTTCCTTAACTGGAGTATCTATTGAAGCTTTAAAAAAATCAGATTTCCGAAGCTAATAAAATAAAAGTTTACATAGTTTCTTGGCCAGAAAAAAAACTAATCTTAATCGTAAATAAAAGCCATCTAAATATAGCATCGTGACTGATATACACCTTTAAGAAATCGATACCCACTAAAGTACAGGCGATACTCTAAAGTTTTTCTTCTCTTTCCTATCAACTGAATGTAGAAAGCGTTTTTGCGCCGTTAAAAGTTGAGCTACTAGCTCGTAAGGGGGGAATTTCTTCATTCTTGTGCTGCACCCAATCGGAACAACGCAAGCACACGAAACTCAAGAACACGGGCCAACTTTTTGTTGCGCATCTTCTGAAACAAGAATCAGGTCGCCAGCTCTTCAGACCATCGAGATATTCAATAGTTCTGGCCGAAGGTCAGATTTTTCCCATAAGCGCTAGTGTATTTCATATACCCCTATACACGAATTAGCACTGCGCCTCAGTGCAGCCTCAAAAAAGTTATCAGCATGTCATCCGAATGTGCCTGCATTATCTCCGCCTTCGGCGGTCATCTACCTTTATCTAGAGCGACTTGCTAGACCTTTTAGGGCTACAACAGGTGGAATAATGCCACTATGGACACCCTGACACGAATTTCTCCAACGCTGTTAGCAATTAAGCTCTGCCAAAAAATTCAGGCAGGATTTCCCGGGCGGCAAAATGGCTTGTTAGTGCTACTGTTAAAGAAGCGTTTAAAACGTCTCCATACCGTTGCAAGTCACAGTACCATTTTTAGATCAAGATTATATAGACGAAGAAGGCAATCATTTTTGCCTCGTGAGCGCGCGTAGCAAAACGTGTTGTACATTTATGGGATTTCAAGAATCGCGTGTGCAATTTACAACACAATTATCTATCAACAGTCTTAAACAATTGCGGAAAGTAAACAAACTTCTTAATAAATTGAATTGTTAACCATCAATAGGGAGATAAGATGATGCTGCGATCAAGGCGAACTTGGCGCCGATAGGGAGCTGATGCCTGCGACGCTGAGAGGTGAAACGGGCTCGCTGATGCCGCCAGCCAAGCTGCTGTTGGCCGGCGAAGCTGCCGCAGTGCCGGCAGAAGAGCCGACTGCGGCAGCTGCGCCAGACGACAAAGCAGCGGTGGCGGAGCCGGCAGCCAGTGGCAGCACCTTCCTAGCTAGACGGGCTGGCAAGATGAAGGCTGAAGATTTCAATCGATCAATGGATCTCTGAGAGACGGCGCGATACTCTGGCAGTTCCAATAGCTGCAAAACTTCGTCTAGCAGCAGCAGATAGGTGCGTGCCCCAGTGGAACAGTTCAGATAGGATCTATCAACTAGAAAGCGCTTGTCTTCAGTGTCGCACAGATAGCGAAACAAATGCCTGTGCCTATCGTAAACACGCTGACAGCCGCGCGATATAAGTCCCAAACAGCGGTTAACACAGCTGCCAACTACAAAGCTGCTGTCTGGGCCGACTAGAGTGCGACCAGACACTGAAACACCAGTGAGCGAGAGTGAATCACCGTCTAAACGATAGGCGCTGAATGGACTGCTACTACCTATGCCCTCAGTCTGCTGCTGCAAAAGCTGCTGGCCAGCTATAGAAGATTCTCCTCCGATTGAGAACTGTGCAGCAATATCTTCAGCTACAGTGCGATAGAAGCTAAATCTGTGCTGCTGCTGCTGTTCCAGCAGCTGATCGTCCAGGCATTCGCAATCGCGAATATTATCTAGGCACGGCTGCACAAAGCTTTCAAAATAGCCAGCTAGCATTTTATCAATGTCGGCCCGAATTCGACGCTGCAGACAGGCGTGTACAAGGCGAATAGCTCGATTACTTTCCAAGTGAAGCTCGGCGCCAGCTCGCACCAGCAGGGAGTTAGTTAGATTCTTGCGCTTCTTAGCCGATGGCGCAGAATTGGCAGCCGCCGAAGTTGCCGCGGTCAGGCCAGAAGTTGACGCGCCGGACGTTTTCGCTTTTTCAACTCGACCAGACAGGATGGCGTCAGTTGAGCCACCAGACGCTTTACTGCGCTCAAATTCAACAATGCTATCAGCTATGTTACGCCGCCTGCTCATTGATAGGCGAAACGCGACCATGCCAGGAGCTGGTGGCTTCACAGCGCCGCTGTGTGACGACAGCATGGGAGAGCCAGTCTCTGGAAGGGGAGCTTCGGCCTCTTCAGCTGCTAATCTTGGCTCGCACTGCACGCCATTGTCAACTGTCTGCGGGGGCGTCAGGGAAGCTATGGATAGAGAAGGCGGAGGCGTCAACTGAGGCTGAGGCCTTGGATCCTCGATAAGCAAAGATGGCGGAGGACGAAAGCCTCCGCCACTGCCTATAACGGACAGCGATGGCAACTGAGGCGGTTGATTCTGATGCTGCTGGAGTTGATTCTGATGCTGCTGCTGCTGCTGCTGTTGTTGATGTTGAACAACTAGAGGGAGGCGAGGCTTTGGATGAAGCACTGTGATTGGATTGCTTACAGGGGGTTGCAGGATGAGTTGACGCTGATGCGAATGTTGCAGATGCTGCTGCTGCTGCAGATGGTGTACTATTGGTGGCGAATGATGATTGCTTGACGAGATTGGCGGATTAGGCATATCTGGAAACTGAGGGCGACTGTTATGGCCACCGTTGACTCCTCCATAGACATTGGGATGTTGCAACTGCAACTGCTGCTGCTGAAAATGCTGCTGGTGATTGCTAATTTGCTGCTGCTGCTGCTGAAAACTAGCTGCAGCTGCTCCCAAATGCGAGGAAGCCGGATAGACAGTGGAGGCAGGAAAGCCTGGATGGATCAGGCTAGATGTTGTCCGGCTGTTGTTAACAAGCAGTGAGCTAAGAATAGACTGACTGCTAGTGCTGCCTCCACCGCCGACAGCATTGCCAGTTCGGCTAGGCAGCAGCATGCCACCATTCAGCCTGTTGAATGCTGGAGGCCCCGACATTCAGGGCTGGTACCCCTGGGTACTCTGTACTTGATTTTCACTGAATACCTTGATTGGATAATTAGATGCGCCACGAAAAGTTTAGTAGGGTGTGTCTGTGTGTCACATCTGAAAAATGATTGCAATGCAGATACTTATGTAAAAAAATATTTAAATACAGAAACATTTAATGTTAAATATATGTTTTACATATATAAAAGTATTATGGTTTAACTACATGTTTTTTATGTCACTTTATAGTTTAAAAAACTTAATTGCTAAATTAGCAGTCTATTGACCAGGACCTTACATCAGGTAATATTGAACTTACTAATTATAGTTTGTACCATCAATATTTCAAATAATTTGTAGACATAGATTGACTTTTCAAAATTTAGAGATTTTCTAATTCTACAAGGTGAGAGTATATATATTCCATTTTAACAATAAAATTAAGTATAATACTTCAATATTATGGAGAGATAGTATAGATAGATAGATCCATAACATTATTATGGAGAGATGGCTTGGGGGCTTGTGCAATTCATGCCCTTGAGAGCCAACCTCAGAGCATACATGCGCAACACCCGGCCGAACCGGCTGGGTGAAACAAGTGCCAAGCAAGGTAAGTCACAAAAACCAATCAACCAAGCACAAAAAAATCAAAGGGGGGACCAAGGGACAAAAAAGGAAGGCGTGAAGAAAAGGAAAAAGGGGAGAGAAAAAGAGAGCAAATGAGAGAAAACTAAGTCGCAAATAGAGCAATGAAACGAACTAAGTTGCAAATGACAGCAAACAAGTCGTAAATAGAGCAAAAACTAAGTCGCATAGCCGGCTAAGATTTAGGTTGCGCATGTATGCCTCAGAGGCACAATGAAGTGTATACTGTCTGACAATTAAAAAGTCGGGGCAGATGTACACACCTGTGTGAGCATATACCTCCATATGGTTTATGTGAGTATGTGCTCAGGAATCAACAAAATGGGCATAATTGCCCTCTGGCTAGCTATGGGTCTTGTGTCACCAAATGATGTCATTGACTGCATCCTTCCTACAACAAACAATAATATTATTATGGCAAGTTATTTGAAATAAAATGTATACATATATAATTTTGGTCACTTTATAATGCTTTTATTGTACAAAAAAGAATACTTGCTTATGTAACAGGGCTTATGACTCTACTTTTCTCTCTCTTGGTAGCGTATCTCTTGGCACAAGCGGTTTATCTTTCTAAGGCAAGGGTCTCTTATTCGATCCAGTCTTTGCTGGGTGTTTTCCATGGATCAGAGGGTCACAGCCTCAAATAACCAACTCAACACTTGAACACCTTCTTACTCTGTTATAGCTTATTTGCTTTTCACCACACTGGCATGTTGCTTTGTCTCACAGGAATTGCACTTGTTTATATACACAAAAAAGGTTTGTTAAAATGAATGAATTTGACAGAATATTTATAGTATTTTACATATAAAAATATTTAGCTCATTTAAACAAAGAGCATAGGTACGAATTTGACTTTAAAGAATGATAAAAGCATCCCTAATACATTTATCATAAACTAAAATGATTTTTTTAAAGCTTAAAATTTAATTTTTAGGCCTTTTTGAAATCCTTAGCTATTTAATTTCTTTTCTTTGTTCATTACTACTAAAAACATTAATTAATACAATATGTTGAATTTGACAAGGACAAGTTATTCTTAGTATAGGCCCTAGCCATAGAAAGGGTTAGCTAAGTTAAAGCCTAAGACCTACTTAAGAAACTTAAAACTAAGAAACTAAGAGACTTGAATACGATAATGCTACATAGCTTGATATTGTATATTTTATAACTTTGTGGACAATTGTCAATACTTGACTAGGCCTAGGTAGGCATAGCTGTTACAAATACTATGGTTGTGTATAGAATTGTATTGCTTGGAAATTGGCAAGCTCGGCTCTATTATTGTGTAAATGATAAAATAATAATTATTATTATAGGAGGGCTACAAGCAGTGGCACATAATCAAATGACACATTTCTGCCCATTTTGCTGACTCCAAAGCACAAATGCACATATACCATATCCATTACTATTGAGATACTATCTATAACACTTACACTAATTATATTTATATGCTAGGCAGGAATGAATTGTTAGGCCCTACTACTTTAAAAAGCAACTGCTAGAGCCCAACATAATTAAAAAATATAAAACTTCATACCATAAAAGTACATGATATATTTGAAGTATTTGACTTGTGCTTTGCATGTACTATTCAGTACTGGAGTTATGGCATAGTTCTAGTTTACAAGCAGCTCTTTTTTAGCCTACTTTATTTTATTTTATTTTATTTTATAATTCTACAAATCTACTTTAATTTGTTATATTAATTTCATATATTTTTTAACTCTTAGCACAACCCTTTCAACCATTATGGCCACTCACCCAGCTGCACTGATATTTATTTGCCCTGCAAAAGAAATTGTTAATGCTGCCAAGCTTTTAAACTATACTAAAAGAAACTTTGGAATTTTTGAGATGGTAGAAGCCAGTCGGGATGAATTTGCCACCATGAAGTGGCTTGCCAAGCATCACCTGATTTCCAACCAGGCAAGATGCACTTGATGTGACATAGACATGTCTGCAATGCTGACAGGGAAGCATGTTCATTGATGGCTATGCCTGGGCTTGCTGCCAATGTTGGATGTAGCACTCAGTCACATGCAGATCGTTTTTTGTCAATTCGCACCTATGACTGGCCCAGGTGTTGGAGTTCATGTACTACTGGTCTTTGGACGCAGCATGTTGCAGCAGGAGGCCCGTGAGCCTCTGTTTATTATAAAAAAACAGGGTTAAATAATTTAACAAAAGGCAGAATAATATAATGATGTAAACTAGAACTATGCCAGAGTTACTATTTGATTAATTAATAGGCCTATAACAATTAATTAATTAATACTAATAGTTACTAATATAACTATTTATTAATATACAAAAGGCAGAATAATATAACGATGTAAACTAGAACTATGCCAGAGTTACTATTTGCATGCAAGCGATTTAGAATGCCTGGGCCCTAGCTAAACATAAAAACTCCGCAAAATAGACTGTAGCCTGCCAGCTAATGCCTGTATCTATGCTAAAGACAAAGTTCCATAAATAGACTAAGGCAATGGTATACAAGAACCATAACATCCAAGGCAAGTTAGGCCTATTCCTAAGTATTTCAAAAATACTTAAACTGTAGTCACGACACGCCACGCCGTTTCGCTATCGCAAAGGAGGGGCTGCTGCTGTATGCTGGTACTAGTGTTAGGCAGACTGTGGGCCCTATTATTATACGTTGGCGACATTTTACCGCGCGGTAAAAACCGCTAACATTACTATGTTGACATAGTAATGTCAACACATTACCCTGCGGTAAAGTTAGGCCTAGCGGTTTTTACCGCGCGGTAAAATGTCGCCAACGTATTATTATCTTGATGACCGAGCGTCAGAAAAGATAGATGTGCTCCATCTTAGGAACTGAATTATTCAGCATCATTATTTGGTTGGAAATTAGTAAAATTTACGTTAAGGATTGATACGGACAGCAAATTCACACTGGCTATACTTACACTACAAGGTATATATGTTACGATACAATTCGAAAGCTCGACAAAATTCGAAATAACTCGATTTTTAGGCATGTTTGAATTGATCGCTTAAAGGTTAAAACAAGCAACTTCACTTATTTCTAGTTTTTTGTAGTCTTCTATTGTAAATTGCTTAAAAATAACCTACACATGTTATTAAGTTTCAGAATCAAAACTGGTAGATGCTCAAGTGAAATTTTTTCCAACTATTTTTTTAAACCTTCGACGGCTTCGAGGATGTGAGCGCAAGGACCACCTAGAATTATATTTCTTCTAGTGGTCCTGTGTGAGCGCTGTACATGAACCCGGATTACACGAGCTAGACGAATTGTTTTCGATTGATTGATTTATAAAATGGAATAGGCCTACGGTCTAAATTAAACGTCACGATGGCAATTTGACAAAACTTACAACGCAACGAAGTGGGGCATGGGTAACTTAAATTAAAAGCAAATTACATGTCACTTTCATAAGCCTCAAGTCTAAGGTCACACGTCGGACATGTTTAAATACATGACCTTACCCTGTTTTCCTGGATATGCTATATTAAATAATTTAACCAATAACCGTTGGAAAAAAAGCCTACCTGGAAAACGTTGCCTGGAAAACATAGGAAAACATGGGGCTGGCTAACATCGGATGGCAAACGTGGGCTTACAAACATCCAGCTTGCTGGCAATCGCATGCATGGCTGGAAATTTCCGTAAGCCCTAACTAAATGGCCATAATAACCATGAAACCCGGTGCTACACACCAAGCAAAAACGATGATTCACGAGTCTGTTTAAGCTACTACTGGTAGTCTTATATACATACATGCAGTTCTGCTCTTGATTTCCATCATTTCGGACTAAAAATCTATCAATATAGTAAAACTGATAGAGAACTGTTTGAATTTCGCGCGATATTTAGCTCTCGCTGAGTCCGGCCCTTAACATGGAAAATTATAAGAATCGATAAGCAATTAAGTAATGTAGTAAATGGTATAAAATAAAAAAAACTGATATTATATGAGTAGCACGAAAACTTTTATCAGCTAAAACAGAAAAAGCTGTTTATGAACTCGGTTGATTGCGATTAACAGCTGCATGATCACGTGATTGCTGACGCACTAGGGTAAAATTGCAGTACAACAGTCAGAAAGGGGGAGAGGGGTAGCAGCAGCAGAAGGCTCATTGGGATGGGTTGGGGCGGGGCTCGCCAAAATTTTTTTCCGAAGAGGTGTGGGAGGTGCGATGTGTTCTCGGCTGGGATTTGTGCAAACGCCCCTCGCTCATAACCTCATTGGTTCTCATACCTTAAACCTGACTCTAGCTAGCCTCTCTTCCCATACCCTTTTAGTCTCTTATCCTAGGCGCCGAGTGAGCAAGTTCTTATTTGATCAGTAGTATAGAGCCCCACCTCTACCGGCTGATAAATAATATTGATAACAGAAGAGAGGAGTCAATTTATTATTCAGGCTGAATCAGCTTTCAAAAAACAACGCAGTTGAACGCTGCCAGGCTGAATAAGGAATACTGGGCTAGAAACTGCGGCCAGATGGGCTCCTGTTGCAGTCGCTGTCGCTGGTACGCTGACGACAATGCGGAGTCTGCTGCCAATGGCGCCACTGGGGACGGTTTCCTTGCGTCCACAACTCGATCCTCATCGGTGACACCAGTGAGTTTCCGACCGCGTCAACAGCAGGAAATTTTCCAGCAACCAAAGCCAGTGTCTGTCGAGCGCGGCTTGGATAACGAGGCATTTAGCCGGTGTGAGGATGAAGCGGTTGGCATCGCAACGGTCAGCGTCAGTGTGCCAAGTATAGTTGTCACCATGATGACTACTGCAAAGACAGTCTCGCACGGTCCTAAGTCGCACTTTCACTTTCCTGACTGGCTTGCCTCAATGGCCAGCAAAGCCAGTCGCTATCATCATCGACACAGACAGTCGAATCGGTTGCATGAAACTGCGAGCAACAATCGGCGTCAACTTCACGGCATTGTTGAACATGTCGACGACGATTGCGCCGGTAGTCACAAGATGGAAACGTGTGACACCTGCGGCAAAGCTGCGAGCTTCTTCAGCGGCGCCTCCATCTCAGAGACATCGGTGTCCCTGTCCGAGGACGGCGAAAGCGTTGCAGAAGAATTTCGAAGTTCGCGACAGCTTACTCGAGAGCATGCTTCAACCAGCTCGCTGCGACAGCAACCTGTCAGCCAATTCCTCGAAAGAAATCATCACCAGCCCATTAGTGATCTTAACGACAACGCTTGCAAGCAGCAGCAGCAGCAGAATGGCAACCATCTCTGCTACCATCATCACAGCTTTCACGGTGATGATGTCTATCGAATATTTGTTGAGTCATCCTGGCACGTAAAGTCGTCGATTCTGTCGCTGGTAAGGCGCCTTATGAGAAACTGTCATGCAATAAGTTCTAATTTTTTATTTTGAAATCTTTCAGTTTGCGGCCAATTTATCTAAAGATCGCGGCAGCTTGACAAAAAAGCGAAAGAACGAGTGGATCCAACTCTCTGGTCATTCGGGTGAGCTTTATTAGCGAACTCCAATAATAAAAATAATATAGTTGCAGGAGGGATGCAGGCAATGGCACATCATTTGGTGACACTACTAGACCCGCAGCCAGCGAGGAGGCAATTCTGCCCATTTCGCTGACTACTGAACACACACGCACACCGATACCGTACGCAGGCAAACGCTCACACAGGTGTGTACATCTGCCCTGACCTTCTCATCGTCAGGCAGTGTATATTTCACTGTGCCTTGGAGTTGGCCCTCAAGGGCGTAAGTTGCACGAAAAATAAATGTGGCCTCACCGTGGATTCGAGCTCAGGGACATTCGTGCGAGAGGCAGACGCGTTAACCGCTCTGCCACTCACCCCCTATGTGCACTCCAAATACGAACATGAAATTTCGCAATGTAACTTCGCAATGTAACACAAGCGGAAAAAATTCCATAAGTTAAAGAAAACGTTTTCGCTTATCTAATCAGATCGTGAGCTTTTTCAGGTAAGTCCACCCCACCCGGATGTGATTTAAAAACGGATAACCTGCGTGAATCTCAGAAGAGCTTTGATTTTTTAACTAACGCAACGATACAATCTTTGGGTGCGGAATTTTTCTGTGTATCAAATCTCTTTTTAGACGCTTTTTGATTAATTAGTCTCTCGAGATACAGCAACTAAAATCAGTGATGCATTGAATACCTGTGCACGGAATCGAGCTCTGGCCCTTGGTGCAAGGGTCGGACGCGTTGCCGTTGGATCACTCACCCCCTGCTGTACACTAGGATTAATAAAGTCGTGTTGTGTCTGTGGTCGGTTCGGTAACCCAGGCCTAAATAGGACAGCAATCTGCCCACCTGGGGGAGGGTTGCAGACAGGGGATGTGGTGCACAAACTACCAGAGTCAAGCCACCCGCGCCAAGGATGGCTAGGGTTGTACGCGCTGGCTGGTTGTTGGACGGGCAAAGCTACGCAGAGCTGATTGGTTGGAGGGGCAAAGCCACGCAGGGCTGCATGGGGTAAGGGTTGGCAGACAAGGCCAGTGCCCAGCCAATCAGGTGGCGGCACAGCGCACACAGAGCAGGGACGAAGGAAAAGGGCGAGAGAGGGCGAGGCCAAGGCCAAGCCAACCAAACCGGCCTAAAACAATGGCCTTAGCGGGCAGCCGTCAATGCCCAACCGCCTCAGGAACAACTGGGGGATCATTGTCAACTGGGGGTTCATTGTCAACTGGGGGATCATTGTCAACTGGGGGGTTCATTGTCAACTGGGGGGATCATTGTCAACTGGGGGATCATTGTCAACTGGGGGATCATTGTCAACTGGGGGTTCATTGTCAACTGGGGGATCATTGTCAACTGGGGGATCATTGTCAACTGGGGGATCATTGTCAACTGGGGAATCATTGTCGACTGGGGGATCAATGTCAACTGGGGGATCATTGTAGCTTTAAAAAGCTGTGAATTCAGCTGCTAAAAAGTATATACTTGACGAATTAAAAATATATCTGCTCCCCGATGGGGGGCAAAACTTGCTAGTTTTTTTTCTCAAATCAATGAAACAGCTAATCGATAAGTCATATTCTGTCAGTGTGTCTGTTTGATTCAAACTTTCAGGATAAAGTATCAATCATCAAGAACCTCAACTTTCCAGGCACATTCGCAGTCGCAGGCCCGTGGAGCATCTGGAAGCGGAGAGATCCCCGAGAGGTGAACGAACTCCGGGCCTATAAACTGCTAATGCAGAGTGAGCAGCTCAGACCGTTTGTACCGATCTTCTATCGAGAAGTCGAGCACAAGGGCGAGTGTAAGTTCGCAATTATCCTGTCGGTTCATAGCTTTTTTTGAAAACGTTGATTTTTAAAACCAGGCTAAAAATCTGTGCGTCGTTATGCCAAAACAGGAAATTAATTTAAGGTACAGGATGAAAGAATAAAATTCACAGTTAGCGTAATTCCACGCTAAACTCGTTGATAATCTTTGAAACTGCACACACGGATCTTGTCTTTGATCTCGACTTTGCATATCAGCTTTAACGCGTGCCATCTTAGAGAGAGATCTATAGATCATGTCGCATGCAGTGAGGAAGCTCCTTGTCTCTTTTGAGGCTTTCAAATGACGAGTAACTCTTCATTATAATAGTAACCACGCCCAAGCTGAGGTCACGGGAACTTTTACACGCGTGAGATGTACTTTCGCGATTCCATTCGTGATTGTTTTGACTATTATTATCATTTTAGAGTGAGCACCATGCATTTAAAGGTATGAAAATCAAATTTGAATCAAAGAAAATCTTTTTTGTCTTAAGCAGTAGAGAGACGCTATTTTCGTGAAAGTCCACCCTATGGATCTAAATTTTCCGCCCTTTACTATGAACTAACTTTCAAAGCCGTCCGGGTCAGCATCGTCAAGATATTCAGTGATTTTCGTCGGAGCACTATGCAATGAAATGAACGTCCTGGCTGGAGCGTGAGGAATTTAAAGCTAGCGACTATTCACTATTCACCGGGGTCGGTGTCCTACCAATCGTTTCAATAGCAGCAGGGAAATCTGGAATTAAATAGCGTTAAGAGGCTGTGGTAGCAAGCGAAGCGGAATAGATAAGCGATGAGACCCGCGTGTCGTCCTCCGGCCCGGCGAAACTCCCAATGAAAAAAGAATAACACAGTATGAACACGGAGACTCGAATAATTTGATTGGGATTGATTTAATCTGTTGTGACTCGCTAAGACTCCAGATAAGAATAGGAACTGATTTGAATCTAGTTTACTTGCTGAACTTGATTTAAAAGCTACACTACAGAATGAGGATGTTCACATGGAAATAAATTATAGCGCGCTCACAGTGAAAAGCAAAGTTTGGTCTAACAAATTGGATATAACAATTTTACTTAAACTGGCCTAATCTGCGCCCCACTCTTCCCGAGAGGCTCCGGTTGTCTCTGCTTTCAGCGCTGCCCCGACAGATCCTATCGGTTGGCACTCCTTCTGCCTGACGGCGGAGTCTCCGAAGAGAGCACGTACTGACTTCGACAACAAGCGCCTATCTAGACCACCCTTGTCAGCGGCGCACTCTCAAGACGCGTAGCGCCGAAAGCTACCTAACTGAACAAGCGGAGCGTGGTCGGGCGGGGAGAGACAAAACAAAGTGGACTAGCTTGCACGTGCTTCTCACAGTGTGAGGCGAATTGCGGAGAACGATAAAAGTCACTGCAAAAACACGCTTCCCTTTATAGAGTCATGTTAACCCCAAATTAGGTCGATCGGCGAGGTGGATGCCTGGCTGTAGCTTGAGCCAAGGCGACAAATCGCAGTAGACTCGCGACCGCCGCTCTGAGCCCCGGGGTAGCTTCTTGCCGATGGTAGACAGGTAGTGAGGCCGGGTCGCTCGCTGATTGGCCGGGACTGTAGCCCAGGGGTAGCGCTCGCGGGGTGGTGGGCGTCCGTTCCCCCGGCTGGTCCGGCCCGGCTTGGCGTAGGTGACTTTTAGCAAAAAAACACGTGTCTAAAAATAATTATTGAATAATGACACGGGGAGATAGAAGGGCAAACAAACTGACACTACAACTAGGTGTGTCAAGGACAACTAGCATTGCTCTGTTTAAACCTCTATATGGCGAATATGGCGAATATTTCAAATCTCTTCAGAAATTGTTTGCCTGTGTTCTGGATTTTCATGGCTTGGAAGGAAGCGATTGGTTGAATATTTTGGGAGATGCAGAGAAAAGAGAATGTGGGTATTTTTAATACCCCCATGGTCATTTTTTACCGTTTAGCAAGATTACTGAATTCCTAACTGCTTGAGTTCACCCAGTGCAAGTGTTATCTTAATAGCTAAAAGCAACAGATTTTGCATTTCAACGAATGATACTAACGTTATTTTACAAAGGAATGTCCCCGAAGCTACAGTCAGTTGTGCAGTTTAGTCGGGTTAACAACAGTTCTCAAAGTCTCGCAGTGAGATTTCAATCATTTATTCAGTAATAAATATTATTAAGTAATAGATATATACGACGTCAATCGTACCCGTCATACGGGCGTAAATTGCACGACGAGCTACCAGGCGAATGATCTCTCCGCGTCTCCACCCAGAATAAATGCGGCCTCGCCGTGGAATCGAGCTCAGTGACCTTGGTGCGAGAGGTTAACGCGTTAAAGCATTTTGCTGTTAGAAATGTGAATAGCTGGTACTTTTTCTGAAGTAATCTTTTTTGGTAAATTGTACGTCTGGCATACTATAACGATTCCAACTGCACTAAATTAAGAATTGGATCTCGTGTTTACTAGTGCAGTGAATTTTCAAACTAACCAATGATTTTCTAGTGTAATTCATGATCGGGTAAGTCTCGGCGGGGCTTGCATGTTTATTGTACAAACTTTTTCGGCTGAAAAATGCAGTCTAAACTAGAAGCAACTCATACACTCAAAGGAGTCTTGTTGTGGTCTTTTACGAAGAAAAATAAAGCTTAACTTTGGCTTGAAATTCATATGAAACTGAGGAACCCGATAAAATTTTTATCCAACAGACTTCTTGGAACTGGAAGACTTGCTGCATCATTTCAACAACCCCAGTATCATGGATGTGAAGATGGGCAGCAGGACCTTCTTGGAGTCCGAGGTCACAAATCCTGTGCTGCGCACCGATCTCTACAAGAAGATGGTGGAGCTCGACCCGAATGAGCCGACAGAGGAGGAGAGAATGCATCAGGCTGTGACAAAGCTGCGCTACATGCGGGTAACTGACTAACTGGTGCTGATGCATTGCAGCATTCTGTGCATTCCCCAGCAACTGGACACCCTAGCAACTGGACACCCTAGCAACTGGACACCCTAGCAACTGGACACCCTAGCAACTGGACACCCTAGCAACTGGACACCCTAGCAACTGGAGACCCTAGCAACTGGACACCCTAGCAACTGGACACCCTAGCAACTGGACACCCTAGCAACTGGATAAACTTATTAACTGGACACCCTAATAAATGGACACCCTACCAACTAGACACCCTAATAACTGGACACCCTAGCAACTGGACACCCTACCAACTGGACACCCTAATAACTGGACACCCTACCAACTGGACACCCTAATAACTGGACACCCTAGCAACTGGACACCCTAGCAACTAGACACCCTATCAACTGGACACCCTACCAACTGGATAATCTACCAACTGGAGAACCTTACCAACTGGACACCCTAGCAACTGGACACCCTAGCAACAGGATAACTTATTAACTAGACACCCTAATAACTGGACACCCTACCAACTGGACACCCTAGCAACTGGACACCCTAGCAACTGGACACCCTACCAACTGGACACCCTACTAACTGGACACCCTAGCAACTAAACACCCTACCAACTGGACACCCTAGCAACTAAACACCCTACCAACTGGACACCCTAGCAACTGGACACCCTAGCAACAGGATAACTTATTAACTAGACACCCTAATAACTGGACACCCTACCAACTGGACACCCTAGCAACTGGACACCCTACCAACTGGACACCCTACCAACTAGACACCCTACCAACTGGACAGCCCTACCAACTGGATAACCTATCAAGAAATGATAAATAGTATTTTTTTTAAGCTAATGAAACACATATTTACATTGATTTTTAGTTCCGCGAGCAAGAAAGCACTTCTATTTCTTTAGGATTTCGTCTCGACGCGATTCGGGTAAGGGACCTACCGTGATGGATAAACACTTCTGCTAATAGTCTAAGAAACGTAAATAAAAGTTCGCGACAATATTTCAGACAAAGAATCCTAAAACTTGCGAGCCCTTCAGCCAACGTCTGAAGACAGCGAAAACTCAGTCCGAGGTAAAATCTACGAAGTATATAAGATTTTTTCGATGTTTTTAACTACTCATAGTAGATCAAGCTTTGCAAAGTGATAGAGTGAGGCAATCAATACCGAATCGCAGGTCAGCGACATCTTGCACTACTTCTGCGCCTACAATCCCGTCATCATGCGACAGTTTGCCAGGCGACTAACCGAGTTGAGAACCGTCCTGGAGGCATCAAATTTCTTTACTGCTCACGAGGTCAGTTGTGAACTACAGATTGCTAGTATATCCTCAGTAGATGAAGGAGTACAATGGATTGCTAGTCTATCCCCAGTGGATTAAGGAGTAGAATGGATTGCAAGACTATCCCTAGTGGGTGAAGGAATATAATTGATTGCCGATCTACTCGCGGAGAATTTGCATTAGTCTGTAATGTCCTGAATTTCAACTCCCACGCACAGCTTATCGGCTCCTCTCTGCTGTTCCTGCACGACGACACGCTGAAGGCCAACGTATGGATGATCGACTTCGCCAAGACGGTGCCGCATCAGGACATCCGGCTGAGCCATTCGGTTGACTGGCAGCTGGGCAACCATGAGGACGGCTACCTGGTAGGGCTGAATAATCTCATCCGACTGCTGGAGGACATTGCCAGTCAGTACGTGTAGACGTGTAGCAGTACACGTGCAAATGGACACACACACAATTGCCTCGCTTTTGCTTTGCTTAAATTATAACGGTTTATCAATGATTATCGTTAAAATGCGACTAATGGAAACATAAAGCTTTTTTAGCATCATTTGCATGAACTTAAATAACTGTCTAACTCTCAGCAGATTCGAGGGATTCTTAAAGTCGACGAAGGGGGGTCAGTGGTACAACGGTCTAACGCGTTTGCCTCTCAAACCGAGGTCCCCAAGCTCGATTCCGCGTCGAAGCCACATTAAATTGGGGTGCAGCCGCAGAGAGAAGGCTTGGGGGCTTGTCGTGCAATTGAGGGCCAACCTCCAGGGCACAGTAAAAGTGTACACTGCCTGACGATGAGAAGTCAGGGCATATATACACCTGTGACCTGCGTTCGGTATCGGTGTACGTTTGTGCTCAGGAGTCAGCGAAATGGACAGAGTTGCCTCCTCACTGACTGCGGGTCTCGTGTCACCGAATAGTGTGCCAGTGCCTACAGCACTGCTGCAATAATTATTAACAGTCAACGAACTGAAAACTTTAATACTTTATTATTATTATTAAAATACTTTATTATGGCCTGTCTAATTTGTCTACTCTGAAACGTGAAATCTGATTTGTTCAATAATTTTTTTTCTAAATAATTAACAACATGGTTTAAACAATGCAACGTTTTTATCATGCTAAAAGCTGTATGGTCTGTTGACGTCAGTGGCTTTGTGTCATTTCTTTAATTAATTCCTTTTAGGAAATGAATTTTTCATTGTCATTCGCCACTCCAGTATTTGATTGTGTATTTCAAAAGATTGAATTGCAGCATTCGCTGAACCTTGTCTGTGCGTCACTCCTTTGATTGCAGATGTGGGTGTTAATTCAATTGTAATGGTCAGGCTGTTTGTCCACTTCGTGGTGCATATTATGGTTGCGACAGTTCATTGGACTAAGATTGTCCCAGTTGTAGCCCTGCAAAGTTGTTAGACGAGAAGGTAAATGAAATATAATAATTTATTAAAAACTATAAGGATTTTGACTTAACAAAAAAGCGATCGAGCATAACTAAAGGCGATAAGGAACAACGATAGTCGAATCAACCCTAGCGGAAGATTAAAGTGGTTAGATATTACACAATTGACATATTGGTTAGCCAACTAGTTATTGAATACAAGCTGGCGAATCGATAAGACTTTATCAAGTTAGTCTATGGTAATTCGTAGCTTTAAGCCAGTTAAGAAGACGCGAAAGAGCTAATAGCAATATGTCTATGGTAGAAATCACAATTACATCTCCCTACTTGTTGGCCAAACTCGTGCGTCTATGGCAAAAAGACGCTTTGCCATAGACGCACTCGTTTTAGTGCAGGAATAACATACTTATTTGATCTCCATAAATTTTAGTTTGTGTTTTTTAATAAAAACTCTATTTAAAAGGAAATTACATTTTGGAAGCATGAAAGGAAGTTAAGCGGTTAATTACCACAGCTTAGACAAACATTTACCGGTATTTCAGCTCCTGCCGATGAGTTGCAAGACTGGTGAATGAGGCCTGTGCGGTACATCTGCTTGAGGGCGGCCACCTCCATGAGTCCCCAACCGATGCTCTTGTAGTTCTCTTCTATCGTCTTCCTGCTCGACGTCTGGGCTCCGTACAGGCTGTAAAGCAGTGGAGGTTGAAGTCTCATTGATCAAAATAACTATATTTCAAGTGAAATTGATACTCGCGAATTGCTTGGCTGTGGATATATGTACACTGCAGACAAAGACCCAGACAGGGATGTACATCTGTTTTAACATTTTCAAAGTCGGTCAGTGTACACTCTCACTGGGCCTAAAGGGTTGGCCCTCATGGGGTACGGCAAACCACTACATATATTATTCTTTTGTTCTCTCTCGACTGGGCCCCAAATAAAGTAGACTACCTTGACGTTGTTTGAATTATTACTGAATTGCTTCTGCTAAGTAATTACAGGCTCATTTTGTTGAAGAATCGATCCAGGGTGTCGCCGCTGACAACACTCTTGCACAGCTCCAGTTGACTCTTGGGATAGTAGAACGCATAGTTCAGGCACATTTCATTGCTAATTGACAAGCCGCCAATTGTGACATTTATACGCTTGGAAGTGTCGTAGGTGCAGGTTGTCAGCAGTGCGTCGCCCTGGCAACAGTTGGCGTAGGTGAAACACGTACTAACTGTCTTTAGACGTTTTGTTTTTTAATGAAAATTATTGACCAATCGTCATACAGAACACAGGCTAAACATTTTCCGCTCCATCACAAAACATCGGCGCGTAATTCTGCAATGATTCTCGTCGGGGTGTCTGTTGGAATAAACCACAAATAAAGGCACAGTGTTTCTGCTCACAAAGTTTCATAATGTAACCGTTTGGCTATTATGGATGACTATATTGCATTGATTATTGTGATAACTTATATTTTTTAACTAATATGGATTAGTCACAGACGTTATTGCAGGGCAATGTTAGTTTTATTTGTCACCTGGGTCTTCGACAATAATCGCTGAATATCTAGACGATGCTGAATCCATGGCTCAATCAAATTTAGTTAATATAAACTCTAAATGTTTAATGACTCAATAAAATGGTGGACGAGAAACTACAACTTTTCAAAACTAAACAATTAAACGGACCACGACGAAACTTACGAGCTAAAATAAGGAGTGCTTACGGTTCTATTTTCACACATGAACAAGAAACAACACTAAGTCTCTTACAGGTAAGACGTGAACAGGCCGAGGTAGCAGACGAATTTCCTGGAAATGTGGGCTATAATGCTTGTCGTCATTCAGAGTCCTGGAGAACTGCTGCGGCCTGTGATGGATGGTCCTTACACGGACGCCACTGCTGTGCGTGTGCAACTGGGAGGCGAAGATCTTGATGCCGTCTGGTGGGAGGCCCTGTGAAACAAATTTTGGAGTCCATGTCCAGCATAAGCTACTCACAAGCAAGTAGTAGGACTCAACAAGCAACCAGCGAGTGACGATTCTGTCCATTCCACTATTCGCTGAGCACACAAACGCGCACAAATACTTTACGCAGGCACGCACTCACTCACACATGTGTAGCATCTGCCCGACCTTTCGTCATCGTTATATAGAGAGCCTACACTCTCACTGTTCCTTTGGTCTTGGCACAGAAAGGCGTAATTTGCACCAAAAATAAGATTTCTAATGAAAACATTAAGTGATTAAACCTGCACCGAATCGACAGCTCCAGCATCTGAAGACTGCTCAGTCCATGAACTGGGACTCGGGGGACGACATACCAGCCCTCAATTCCCCCAGCTAATGCTGGCACTCATTTAACAACCTAGAGCAATGCAGAATTACGCAAAAAGGCGCAAAACTCTTCGCAGCAGAGTCAGGATTCGAACCCCTGACCTTCGCTCTAACCACTAGGCTACAAGCCCCTCTGTTATAACCTTGGAATTGTAACTCCCTCTTCCAAATGAATGTGGCCTCGCCGCGGATTCGAACTCAGGGACCTTGCTGTGAGAGGCAGACGCGTTAGACCACTCTGCGACTCATTCCCTCTCCCGTGATTGGTTAAAATCAGATCAGCTGACCACTCTGCAACTCATCCCCTTTTCCCTGTGATTGTTTAAAATCAGATCAGCTGACCACTCTGCAACTCATCCCCTTTTCCCTGTGATTGTTTAAAATCAGATCAGCTGACCACTCTGCAACTCATCCCCTTTTCCCTGTGATTGTTTAAAATCAGATCAGCTGACCACTCTGCAACTCATCCCCTTTTCCCTGTGATTGGTTAAAATCAGATCAGCTGACCACTCTGCAACTCATCCCCTTTTCCCTGTGATTGGTTAAAATCAGATCAGCTGACCGCTCTCGTGCATTTTGGCAGGCAGTAGCCGGTCAGCTCGAACCTCGGCTGTCCCGGCGGCACCGCACTATTGGGCAGATAGTCCAGCCCCAGCTCCATGATGCCTGCGTCGAACTTTCGCAGTCGTCTGGTGAGGTAGAAGCGAAGTCCGCTGCTGTCCACTAGGCCAGACTTGCTCTCCGGATTGTTATAGTGCAGCTCGATCACGGCGTACTGAGCTCGGCCGACTCCGACTTCACCACCGATGGGAAGGCCAGCCTCTGCCGGGTAGAAAATTCCCTGTCAACAGTTGCGATTGCTTAGCCTTACTAGTCACTTTGGATTTGGGTGAGGCTGTCACTTTGGATTTGGGTGAGGCTGCCACTTTGGATTTGGGTGAGGCTGCCACTTTGGATTTGGGTGAGGGTGCCACTTTGGATTTGGGTGAGGCTGCCACTTTGGATTTGGGTGAGGCTGCCACTTTGGATTTGGGTGAGGCTGCCACTTTGGATTTGGGTGAGGCTGCCACTTTGGATTTGGGTGAGGCTGCCACTTTGGATTTGGGTGAAGTGGAGTTGAGGGTGGGCGCCATATAGAATTTTGAAGGGCTCGTACATCGAGTTGGAGGTACCACGGCCCCCGGCCCCTGAATCCCAATTCGACCTATCGAAAATCCATGCACTACTTGCTACTCTCAGTAGCTCAGAATAGAAATCCAAATTGTTGATTGTCTACCAGCTCACCGTAGCTCCCATGGCCCATGCGCCGATGACCTTCCTGCATGAGGTCATGCCGAGTGGCTTTGTTTCCGAGTTGCACGGCGCGTCATAGTTCTTGACAGATTCTGGCAGTTCCTCAACGCACAGAAACACCTCCAGGTGATGGACCAGGCCTTCGCTGCCTTTGCTGATAACCGGTTCGTACTTTCAAAAAGAAAAATTGCTGAGTAAAATTTCACGGCACTAAATGTAGCTGTGTACAGTTTTTAAGTCCGTGGACTGTGGAAGGCGCCAAATTTCTACCCAGGATAATGCTAAGACTTATTTTTCAATTGGTACTAAGACTCGAACTCCTGACCTCTCTGTCGGTAGTCTGAAGCTTTAACAGCTGAGCCACAAGCTCAGAATACAGCAAGTGAGTCCTCACCCCAACGATGTGATGTGGCTCTGGCATGTCTGGCAGTTGCACCACCCGGCACCAGTAGGTTGTCTCCGCGGATGGCACCTGAACGCTCTGAACTCGAACCTCCATCTCGGTGGTGTCTGGCTGCGGCGGCGGTATAGGCAGCTGACTTTTGATCAGCTGCACCAGATGTACTTTTATGTCATAGTCCTGCAGTCGGTCCCACACAAACGGGCTTTTGAAGAACAATAGGTGAGTCGTGCCTCGCTGTTGAGTTTAGTTCCGATTGAGTATGGGTTTGAGTTGTGAGGATACCGATGACTCAAAAGGCTGTTGTAGTTAGCATATTTTTGTTGCGACTAAAGATTTGAAAGCAGAAACACTAAGCATTTCCTGATAGTAAAGATACTCCCAACTGGACATCTGTTGAGAGGTCTTCAACTACTCACACTGAACAAGTGAAGACCTTAAAATATCGCACTGTTCCGCATTCTCAGACTCACATCAATCCTGTAGAAAACCAAATCTTTCGGGCGTATTGGTCGGAGAATTGTGAGAATAATTCGCTTGTCGTCGGCGGCCCAATTTTTCAGCTGATATTCGGAAGTTCTCAAACGCTGCAGAGTCTTGGTAGAACTCACTCGAAAATCCGAGATGGTTAGCTGTGAGTAGAAATTGTGATGGAAAATATTACGCTCGAACATGCAAAAAACGTACTTCAACAAAGAACATATCGAAGCAAAATTACTCGTATATAATTGGATGCACAGCCAGTGCAAAGTACAGCATTACAGTCCCTCGTACTTATACTACTGTGTGAGCTGAATGGGGGTATGCAGTTGCTAATGCATCGTGCTTAATGATACCTAGATTTGGAGTATTAAGTCGATGCTAAAAAATTCTGTGAAAACTTTCTCTCTGTTTAACTTATGTCTATGGCCTAAACCGCATGCGTAAATTGGTCTATGGCTTCATTAACTGGTCAATACAGCGCCGTTTAACTCACCAGTCCGGACACATCGATGTACACAATGCCAAAGTCAGACCCCTCCAACTGTCCCCGAGTCGAAAAGCCCAGACCGACAACGCTGCTACTTCGCGGCACCTCCACATTGAAGACAATAAAATTGGCGCGCCAATTGAAGTTCCAGCTAAGCCTTGAATGACCATTCATTAGCTGCAACTCGTAGGGCAGCTTCTCTACCTGGCCAGGCGCGGAGGCTGCGGTGCAACCAAAGGCCAAAGCTAAAAGCAGCAATGCTGGTAGCATATCGTCCAGCTTCCTAAACTTATTCTTTCCAAATTTCTGTTCAGAAGAAAATCTCGTGGCTTTTTATAGTCGGAAAGGAAATTGCTTTTCTTTCCTGGCCAATTCTCGAAATCGGGCAAATATTTGCCGCATTAGAATAGCCAATCATTTGCGGTCCAATGGGCTGCGACTTGTTCGAGGTCTGAAAAGACAATTTCTAGGAGATTTTTCCACCATTATCGAATGAGATGGGAAATTTCCTCTTGACTGCAGGCTTGTTCCAAAACTAAACCTTTTTTAGCCAATCAGAACTAGTTAATGCACGGTTGACCTCCCGAGAGATCAGTGAAAATGTCAAGGGCAATTTCTGCTGCTAATCACTTGTCCACTGATTCGAAAAAGCTTATCCACTCGATTCAAGCCTGAACAGTTTGTCACCTTTTCTTGGAAATACATGCTGTGTTTAAAATAGCAGATCAGCCCTAAGCGGAAATAACAAAAGCGCTTTATACCACATACGATACATATTGGGAGACAGATTTCATGTAAATGCGAGATAGAATTTCATAGAAATACCACACAGAAATTCGTAGAAATGCGAGACAGAATTTCATAGAAATTACAGAAATTCATTGAAATACAAGACAGATTTTCATAGAAATACCAGACAGATTTTCATAGAAATACAAGACAGGTTTTCATAGAAATACCAGACAGAAATTAATAGAAATACCAGACAGAATTTCTTTGAAATACCAGACAGGTTCTCATAGAAATACCAGACAGAAATTCGTAGAAATAGAAATTCGTAGAAATACCAGACAGAATTTGATAATGATACCAGACAAATTTTCATAGAAATACCATTGTGCCAGATGTATACCATTGTGTCTGGATGTGCCAGACAGATTTTCATAGAAATACCAGACAGAATTTGATAATGATACCAGATAAATTTTCATAGAAATACCAGATAGATTTTCATAGAAATACCAGACAGATTTTCATAGAAATACCACACAGAAATTCATAGAAATACGAGACAGAAATTCGTAGAAATGCGAGACAGAAATTCATAGAAATACGAGACAGAAATTCGTAGAAATGCGAGACAGAAATTCATAGAAATACGAGACAGAAATTCGTAGAAATGCGAGACAGAAATTCATAGAAATACGAGACAGAAATTCATAGAAATGCGAGACAGAAATTCGTAGAAATGCGAGACAGAAATTCATAGAAATGCGAGACAGAAATCCATAGAAATACGAGACAGAAATTCATAGAAATACGAGACAGAATTTCATAAAAATTACCAGACAGAATTTCATAGAAATGGAGACAGAAATCCATAGAAATACGAGACAGAAATTCATAGAAATACGAGACAGAATTTCATAAAAATTACCAGACAGAATTTCATAGAAATGGAGACAGAACTTCATAGAAACAGCATTACAGAGAAAAATATTTTTTCTGAGTTTTATAATATTGCATAACTTCACACAAGAAAAATGAAAAAACTTCTCTACCGACAATTAATGCATCATTTTTGCACATCAATAGTAGTGCCTCCATCCGACAGCTGTATCTAATCTATAGCCGCAATAGCCATCCAGTTGCTAATGCATAAGTCAGATGTATTTGCTGCAATTGCTTCACTAAAGATCCCTGGACCTGTCAAGCACAGATTTCGGATAAGTGGTCTGCCAAAAAAATCCAAACGATATGAATCTGAAAACACCTGGACACACTTGCATCAACTCAACAAATGTCTATTCCTATTCAGGATAGAAATGTTTCAATCAATATTAGATGGTTCATTGAGCATTCTCTGATCGAAAACAGATGAGAGCTTCACTTCAATTACCATACATTTTTGTTTAGATGCATTAGCGCGAGTTTTTTTGTTATCTCTATTAGTAAATTCCATATACTCGCAACTTGAAGGCAGTGGGTTCGATTCCCCACTAAAAAATTTAAATTTGCGTCAAATTTAGCAAGAACCACTTAACTCTGCGTTCTTCAGGTCATCCAGCTGTTATTTTTTAGTGTAAAAATTATTTTTAGTGTAAAAATAAAATACGAGCTACTACTAGGTGCCAGAATTCGCTGGGTTAATTCGAGGGTGGGTCTGGCGTCCTCAAATAATCCTTTATATAGATTAGCCGAACAGCCGTAAGCTGCCTTTCAGATGCGCCGCGCAATAGCTGTGGCTGCATGTGCCTTAAATTACGGTGGCTGCACGTACATCTGCTCTAATTAAGGCAGGTGTAATAAAAAAGTAAAAACTACACCAAATTATAAGCAAAGCCAAACGTCGACGCTTTGCAAATTCGCAAGTGCGGCAGTTGCAGGACTTGGCGCACTCGGGGGCTGCTGCGCACGCCTCGCGATATCGTCACATCTAGGCCCTGAGTCCGCGGCACTGTCGCCTGGGCCTGCCGATCGTACTGCGGCTTGGCCTGTCGGTTGCAGGTCCGAGCGGAGTCTGCGAGTGCCGCCAGACGCTAGACGAGTTCGACAACCTGTCCTGCAACCGCGCGGCCTCGCTGCTATCGCCGCGGTTAACGAGCTGAACCCCAAATCCGCAACTTGCTGGGCGAAGCCTTCATGTGGCCGGGCCGGGCGGCACGCGACTCGCGATTGAAGTTCAAAGGTCACTGCAGCTAGTCGTGTCCTTCGAGCGAGGACGGCCAGTAGGCAGCTGGGACGCGATATTCATTCACAACTGCGCCCCAAGCTACCTGCGTGTCTCTGCTGTCGCCGTCCGGGCTTCCACTTCCGCCGCTAAGACGGGCAATGCCGCAAGTACGAGTATGCCGACCCGAGCGACCGCTTCGATTTGCGCTCAGCAGTCGGCGCTGCACTGCATGAGCCTTCGGCCGGTCCAGCGCTGGGGCTGGCCTACAGCATCGAGGCGCAGACCGGCGAGCGCGGGGGTGCGCAATGTTAACAATTTAGTTAAAATTGTTAACTAAAAAATACTATTTATTCATTCTTTGTATTTAGTAATTTGAAAAATCATTGCAAGCACTTTTCTGTTGCAATATTTGCATACTCATTTTTACGCATACTCGTTATCAATTTTCTAAGCTTCTACTTTAACTTATAGCATATACTGTCACTTCTATCTTACCTCAACTAATTGATTCATTTATAAATTGTTCGTTCGTGCGTCACAGCTCACCATGAATTTGCAATATATTCTACTTATTTATCCTAACTTACACTTAAGAATATCCTGATCACTCGCGTTTATTACGACTTTTCTCGCGATAATTTTGAGCTAATTCAAACTAGTCAGGCGCGGTCTTTTTGTGCAGAGAGAGAGCTAGCGCAGAAAAAGTAACTAAACCACCTTGTTACCTGTGGCGTAGGGAAGGGGATGGGGGTGTATCCCCCCGAGCAGCCGCCAATTTTTTTTAAATACCTTTTTTCTAGTATATGATGGGCAATGGCATTTTTCAGCAACAAACCATGCAATACTTTAAGATTTAGAATTTCTTTTTCCCTCCCATGGGGCGGCCTATCCGCCGAAGAAAATTTCTGGCTACGTGGTTGCTTGCTACTTGCAAGTATCGTAAGATCCTTTATTGTCAGGAATTGCTCCTTTTTTAATCTCAATTCATATTTCAAATTTCTTTGCACCGTCTCACAAACTCTTATTTATAATTTATGTACTTTCAAGTTATGCCTTTATGTATTTTTTTAAATTATTATCTCATTCTCGTGTAGTTATGTATTCTTATGATGTATTGGTAGCGAAAAATTAGTGCCCGAGTGACAAGACACTGTATGTATATTACCATTACTGAATTGACTGATTAATTTTAGTTTCTAGTCAATACATGCGCAATCTCCCAAATCGTAGCCAACCGTGCAACTTAGTTTTTGCTCTCATTTGCGACTTAGTTCGTTTCATTGCTCTATTTACAACTTAGTTTGCTCTCATTTGCTCTCTTCTTCTCTCCCCTTTTTCCTTTTCTTCACGCTTTCCTTTTTTGTCCCTTGGTCCCCCCTTTGATTTTTTTGCACTTGGTTGATTGGTTTTTGTGACTTACCTTGCTTGGCCCTTGTTTCACCTGGCCGGGTTGGCCGGGTGTTGCGCATGTATGTTCTAGTCATATACTCATACTAAGACTAGATTGGAGTTGCCTTATCTCAACACCTACTCTAGGCCCTTCTCTCAACAAACACTCAATAAAAAATTAGTTTTAACTCTTTAATAGGCTACTCTATACTCTTTATAAGTTAGACACAATTCAACCAACTTTGTTTCAATTCAACTGGGTTATTTGGTATATTCTTGCAAAAGCTTAGTGGCAAAACACTGGTCCAGAAAATAGTAAAGTTTAGACAATAAGAGCTGAAATATATATAGCCTCAGGGGAGGGAAGATGCAGTGTATTATAACAGGATATGGCATTTAAACAAATTGAAGTAAACTAGGCCTAGTATTATAAGCAAATTGTAGCACAAGTTTAAATTGTATTATAAAGTAAGTAACATTGAATAAAATAGTCTGCCACAACTTGGCTTCCCTTACATGATTTTTCAAACAAGCAAAAAAGCAAGTGAGAAAAATGCATGGACATGGATAAAAGTAAAAAGGCATAAAATGATGCATATATGGTCACAAAAAGGCAATAAAATTAAAACTTAGATAGAAGTAAAGGTAAAATTATCCAAAACAACAGATAGGTGGCAAGGGAACATTGCATAGCTAGGCTAGCAACATGGCCAACCACCTGGCCCTAATGTTCAAAAATTTATATTTAGTGGGTAGGCAAGATTGCACAAATTGAGTTCTTGGGATAAGGAATGGCTCTATTCGAAGCAGCTATAGCATACTCTAAATTGAAGATACGACATAGAACATCTATTGGATCAAACAGATCATAATGCTAAGGACACAGCTTGGTACATGTGGCAATGTCCAAAAATTGTGTTTAAAAATTAAATTTTGCATTTTAGGTGCTCATTGTCTATTGAGAGGAAGATAATCAGAACAGCCTATAGGTTATTTGCCAGGCTTTTGTCAAATATGATGCAACACTGGTGGTAGAGGACCTAGTGGCTGTGGCTTTAGCTACTGCTGATGCTGTTTGCCAATCTGCAGGATTGCTGGATCACCTAGGTGAATTGTTCTGATCTGCTCAATTGCTGCTGCTGCTGCAGTGGAACCAGTTGCATTGGTTTGGCATAGTTCTGCAATGGCTTCAGGGCTGTTGGTGTGTACAGTGACAGGCTGGATTAACAGGTGATGATGGTGGCTTACAGTTGGTGTTGTTTGCCAACTTTGGCTTGGTAGGTTGTCTTAGTGGTAGTGCAACAATTGCCTTGTGATCTACAACTTTGCAACTTAGATCTACAACTAAAGATCTATAAAGTTCTTAACTTAAGAACCTAACATGTCACATCCTAAATAAATGTATTCAATTTGGTTTCTTTATATATATTTGTATCTTCTTGGCACTCTGCATGTCTGGAATAAAAGTTTGCCTGCATCATACATGCGCAACACCCGGCCGACCCGGCCAAACCGGCCGGGTGAAACGAGGGCCAAGCAAGGTAAGTCGCAAAAACCAATAGACCAAGCGCAAAAAAATCAAAGGGGGGACCAAGGGACAAAAAAGGAAGGCGTGAAGAAAAGGAAAAAGGGGAGAGAAAAAGAGAGCAAATGAGAGCAAACTAAGTTGTAAATAGAGCAATGAAACGAACTAAGTCGCAAATGAGAGCAAAAACTAAGTCGCATGGCTGGCTAAGATTTGGGAGGTTGCGCATGTATGGCCTGTATGCTTGATAGATAAGGAGAAGGGCATACAGATATTTGATAGATTTCTGTATAGGGTAGTGCCTTACATTGTGCAAAATTTTGCCAAGCCATGCTACACTTTTGCTCCCTGTTATTTGCTCACAATAAAAGAGTTGAATGCATGGTTGATTTTCACATTATACCCCAATAGCTTTAGGGAAAAATATAAGCAAATAGTGTTTTAATAAGCAACTATGGGAGCTAGTTACTATTGGTTTTTGTTTATATGTTTATTTGGTAAGAAGTTTTTTCAAGCAAGTAAATGGCTACTTATTTAAATTTTGTTTATTGAATACTCTTACATTGCAGCTTCAAAACTCTGAATATTAAGAAAATGTTCCTTTAGATTTGTAACAAAAATATGCAAGAAACATTGATAGTCAGTTGATAAAAAGTATTATGCCTAATTATGAGCACTGGGTATGTTGCTAGAGATACCATAGGCAATGAAGGATCCCTAGTCCTGGCTTAGATTTCATAGTTAGCCAGTACACTGAACAGGTCCAATCAAAAGTCTCTGCTTGTTGCTTAGGTTGCACTCTTAGTAGGGCCATGGAATCAAAAAACAACAACAGCTCATGCAGATGCAGATGCAACATGCAGATAACTGTTTAATAAAAAATGAAAATGAATAAACCAATTAACTTAATGGCCTCAATTTGTCCACATGTGCGGCTGACAGCACAGCCACAGTTATTGAACTGCACATCGGAATGCTGCATCGTGGCTATTCAGTCTATGGACTGGGGGGATGCCACAACAACCCTCTATTACCCCAATTAATGCGGGGACCCACCCAACAGCTGGTAGAACTGCTGCAATCCAGAATTAGGAGTCTTGCTATTGGACAAAAACTGTTCTAGTGGAGTCGAGAATCGAACCCCGAACTTTAAATTTATAATGGCTCAATAATGACCTGTTATTTATTTATATTTCTAATAGTGCATTGGTGAAATGGTGCCAGTGTGAGCTGCTAGGATAGAAATTTTAGTGAATTCGGCCAGGGCCAAAGTCTACATATTAAACTTTTTATAATACTATTATTGTTTTACAGATCTCTTTTAGTTCAATTAAACAATGCGACCACTAACAGAAGATGAAACTAAAGCTGTTTTTGAAAAGCTGTCCAAATTTATTGGCGACAGTTTGACAGCGCTGCTACAGCGCGCCGATCAGCAGTACTGCCTTCGCCTGCACCGCTGCCGAGTCTACTACGCCCCGGAGCCAACAATGAAGCGTGCGGCCAATGTTCAACACAAACAGCTGCTGAGTTTCGGCACCTGCCTAGGCAAATTCACCAAGTCTAATAAGTTTCACCTGCAGGTGACCGCTTTAGATTTCTTGGCGCCCTACGCTAAAAATAAAATCTGGCTGAAACCGTCCGCCGAGCAGCAATTCCTCTATGGCCATCACGTGACCAAGGCTGGCCTGGGCCGCATCACGGACGCCACCCCGCAGTACGCCGGCCTTGTTGTGTACTCTATGAACGATACACCGCTTGGCTTCGGAGTGGCGGCCAAGTCTACTCTGCAGTGCCGCAAAGCTGATCCAATGGCTTTGGTCTGCTTTCATCAGGCTGATATTGGCGAATATATTCGCAGCGAGGCCACCTTGTTTGGCTGACCTGTTTTGTTAGCTGATTGATTGTCAAACTATTGATTTTTTATTGACGCATTTTAAAATACCATTGGCCTAAAGTGCTCTTTTAAATTCTAGGTGGCTAGACTAGACTTGTTGACTGTTACAAGATAAAGTAGACGGACTTGTTCAGCGATAATGATGGAAGCTGGTTAGCCAGGTTTCCCCTGCTGCAACTGGAAGCTGGTTAGCCAGGTTTCCCCTGCTGTAACTGGAAGCTGGTTAGCCAGGTTTCCCCTGCTGTAACTGGAAGCTGGTTAGTCAGGTTTCCCCTGCTGCAACTGGAAGCTGGTTAGCCAGGTTTCCACTGCTGTAACTGGAAGCTGGTTAGTCAGGTTTCCCCTGCTGCAACTGGAAGCTGGTTAGCCAGGTTTCCACTGCTGCAACTGGAAGCTGGTTAGCCAGGTTTCCATTGCTGTATCTGAAAGTGTTAAAATTTTCGTCATCGCTATTTTGTTGTTCATCTACCCTTAAATAGTTTGGCACATTCTAGCAAAATATACACGCGAATCTTATGTTTCGCATGCGTTACCATTGTTGTGGGTCAGTTGCAGCATTGCATGAGAGTTGCATTGATTGTAATCATTAATGTGAATATATTTAGTTCGTCCTTACTAATTTTTAAGTTCACTTATTTCAATTTTAGGTTAGAAAGACAGCTTAAAACTCAGTTGTTGAAGCTTCGGACTTTTAACGGGAAGGTCAGGAGTTCTATTCTTTGCCCAGGGGATGCAAGACATTAAACAGTTTAGTGTTTAATTTCACCAAGCTTATGAATACCGGCATCAGTTTATTTCTACTAATCTTTCATTCGTTCTTTATTTCAGTGCGTAAATATTATTTTAACTGTGCAATTTCAGCCCGTTAGTTTACTAAGTAGTAGTATAGTGAGCATTTTGTGTACTACTAAAACTATTGCGGACTCATGGAAGAAACCGATTCAGCCGAGAAGGTTATGAAGAATGCTCTTTTAGCTGAGATTCAAGTGAGTTGACTTTCTTTTTGATTTTCTGACACTTTAAAACATTTTTGGCATGACAAATTTGAATTAATTCAAAAGAAATCTTAATTAGATAGTAATACAGTAAGATAGTCAAGTAATACTTATCTACTAAAGATAATAAGATAATACCCGTTCTTATCCATATGGACTTCTCATTGTATCTTGAGCATGTTATATTTTATCGCGAATACTTAACATCATCATTCGAACATCAATTTGCAATCAAGTGTATGCAATCATGTATTAGGCTTAGGTGGCTTCTTGGCCTTGAATAATGATAGACTGTTACTTGACCTTGGCTATGCACTTATTGTCACGTGACTGTCCCGTGACTGCACGGAATCTAACTTTTAATGTAGCATCAAACATCGCGTGATGTTTGACCTTGACGCATGAACAGTTAAACAAATCCTACAGTATCAAGCATTGCGTGATGTTTGACCTTGACGCATGAACAGTTAAACAAATCCTACAGTATCAAGCATCGCGTGATGGTTGACCTTGACGCATGAACAGTTAAACAAATCCTACAGTATCAAGCATTGCGTGATGGTTGACCTTGACGCATGAACAGTTAAACAAATCCTACAGTATCAAGCATCGCGTGATGGTTGACCTTGACGCATGAACAGTTAAACAAATCCTACAGTATCAAGCATCGCGTGATGGTTGACCTTGACGCATGAACAGTTAAACAAATCCTACAGTATCAAGCATCGCGTGATGGTTGACCTTGACGCATGAACAGTTAAACAAATCCTACAGTATCAAGCATCGCGTGATGGTTGACCTTGACGCATGAACAGTTAAACAAATCCTACAGTATCAAGCATTGCGTGATGTTTGACCTTGACGCATGAACAGTTAAACAAATCCTACAGTATCAAGCATCGCGTGATGTTTGACCTTGACTCATGAACAGTTAAACAAATCCTACAGTATCAAGCATTGCGTGATGGTTGACCTTGACTCATGAACAGTTAAACAAATCCTACAGTATCAAGCATCGCGTGATGTTTGACCTTGACTCATGAACAGTTAAACAAATCCTACAGTATCAAGCATCGCGTGATGTTTGACCTTGACGCATGAACAGTTAAACAAATCCTACAGTATCAAGCATCGCGTGATGGTTGACCTTGACTCATGAACAGTTAAACAAATCCTACAGTATCAAGCATCGCGTGATGTTTGACATTAACGAATTTACTTTAAAACATTGTGGCTTATAATATTTCAACATAAGAAGTAAAGTGAAAAATTACTACGCTACTTTTCTATAAAAAGCTACGACTAAAATGTGAATAGGAATTCCTTAATCCTTAGGAAACTTTGTTACTACTGATCTTCTTCATAAGTAGTCTCTAACATTATTCCTTGCGCCAACAATTTTATAATTTAGGCGAACGAAGCCGACATACAAGAGGCGGAGAAGATTCTTAACAAAAAGCTGTCACTTCTTAGCCTGATTGCCAGCTGTTTGAATGGCCAGGAGTTTGAGGACTTTTGCCCGGTGCCGAGGATCTGCGATTCGGTGGGCATTTTTCTCTTCATTTTAGTGGGATGAAATTGCGTATTATGGTTTTAGGAATATTTTTAGATGACTTTATTCAAAACAATTGACCCAACTGGACCAGATGTGCAGCAGACAGCCCAGCTGCAGCTATGGCTTTTCAGCCCACGGACAGGCTCTCGCAGGGGCTTCGCACCCACCCTCAATTAACCCCCCGCAAGTCTTGAAAAAAAACTTATTTTCAAGTGGAATCAAGAATCGAACCCCCGACATTCAGGTTGTGAGGCTGGGGATCTAGGGATTGCAGTTGTGGGAATATTATCCGAAGATAGTTGGAGTATTGAGTGAGCATGACACTTCCAGGAAATGATTCGACTAATCGACTCCGTTGACTCATCCCAGTCACCTGCCGACAATGTCCTCCACGCCGCCGTCCCGCTAACGTTGCGCGATGCGATTTCGTCAAGCCAAGCTAACCTGGGTGTGTCAGTCGAATGTCACAGCCTCAGACAGTTTGTGTTTCATCAGTACTGGCTTGTGTGTGCCAGTCTGAATCTTTCAAGGTAAGACGCTTTTTTATGTACAGTTGGTTACGGCTTATATCTTTAGATAGAATCAAATCAGTCGATGGTTGTTATGAGAACAGTCGATAATAATAATAATAATAATAAAAAATAATAATAATAATCAATAATAATATCAGGAAGGCTGGGGCAATGGCACATCATTTGGTGACACTAGACCCGCAGCCAGTGGAGGCAATTCTGTCCATTTCGCTGATTGCTGAGCACACGCTGACACAGGTGTGTACATCTGCCCTGCTTTCTCATCGTCAGGCAGTGTACACTCTCACTGTGCCTTGGAGGTTGACCCTTAAGGGCGTAAATTGTACGACAAGCCCCCAAGCCTTCTCTACGCGGCTGCGCCCCAAATAAATGGGGTCTTGCCGCGGAATCGAGCTCAGGGACCTTGGTGCGAGAGGCAAATGCGTAAACCGCTCTTCCACTGACCCCCTAGACAACAGTCGATGGTTTCAGGTTATGAGAACAGTCGATGGTTGGTATTTGAGCAGTCGATGGCTAGTATAAAAAATTAGCTTTGATGTTTCGCAGGCAATCCTCAGCTGAGCAGACCAGCAGAGCAGAAGCTGGTCCATTGTTAGTCTCACTGCAGCTGCTGCCCCTGAGCACACCTGGTTTGTGTAGCGACTCAAACAGTGCTCAGCAACAGCACAGCTGCTCATGGTGGCACAGCGACGATTTAACAATTGCCGACAGTCAGCTCAACGCAGACAGCTGCCAATTTAATCTTACCGCCTGGTGTCAACGCGAAGGCGTCCTTGGCGACGAAGGCGTCGACAACGCCTGCCTAGCAACAGTAGAGCTGCGATTCAAATCCGACTTGTCGAGTCGGTTTTTGCGTCGACTCGGCGGCCCTCTGCGATTGGACACGGCCGCCGCTTTGCTGGCCTGCGATTGGCAGACTGTGCTAGCTGCTCACACAGAGTCTGTAGATAGCTGTGAGTGCCCGCTAATATATATTGTCCCGATCATTTGGTAAAGCAATCCCGTAACTCATGATCCATTCAATCCATGAGTCAAATTCCTCAATCTACTCGTACTTTACTTGGAATTCCCCAATCTATACTGTGCTAAGAATCCCAATTCCTAAGTCAATACTGAGCTGGGAATTCCTTTTCTCCAATCTATACTGAGCTAGAAATCCCTATTCCTAAATCTATACTGAGCTGGGAATATCGTTTCCTAAATCTATTAATGAGCTAGGAATCCATTTTCCCCAGTCTATACTGATCTGGGAATCCCTTTTCCCCAATCTATACTGAGCTGGGAATCCCATTTCCTAAAGCTATACTGAGCTGGGAATCCCTATTCTCCAATCTATACTGAGCTGGGAATCCCATTTCCTAAAGCTATACTGAGCTGGGAATCCCTATTCCCTAATCTATACTGAGCTGGGAATCCCTATTCCCTAATCTATACTGAGCTGGGAATCCCTATTCCCTAATCTATACTGAGCTGGGAATCCCTATTCCCTAATCTATACTGAGCTGGGAATCCCTATTCCCTAATCTATACTGAGCTGGGAATCCCTATTCCCTAATCTATACTGAGCTGGGAATCCCTATTCCCTAATCTATACTGAGCTGGGAATCCCTATTCCCTAATCTATACTGAGCTGGGAATCCCTATTCCCTAATCTCTGATCTATTTGTGTTCCCTTATTTGATTGTTTTAGCTGCTCTACTGCAACTATCAGCTTGCCTAGATAGAATCCAGAGCACACGACGACTTAAACAGGATTCTTTAAACCAAAAGCAGCAGCAGCAGCAGCAGCTTAGGGAGCGACTATTCAACAGAGGCCAAGTATCTGACAGACGATCCCTAATGCAGGGGGTGGCCGTAGGCAGCGCTGATTGGATCACAGCGCCAGCCAGTTTGGCCGGCTGTCGTATCGAATGGCCCGATCCGGTTGATGATCAACTGACACTTCGATACCTGCTGCCTGAACAGTGCGGCCTGCTGTCTGAATTGCTCGCCAAAGCCGCTCAGATTCAGCAGCGACGCCCGGACTCGGTATCGGGCATCGTTGAAGCCAATTCTGCGGCGATTGACTCGCTAGCTAGTGGATTGCTGTCCGCCTGTGACTCTGCCGCGATGGCCTTGTCGCATGTCGGCGTGGGTGCCGTTGACTGTCTGTCAATCGGAGTGGAGCCAGTTGCTGAACTGCTTAGCCGCGGAGACACAGGCAGCGGCGGGTCCATTGGCGACTGGATCAACGAGCTGACAGCAGCGCTGGAGACAGCTAGAACTGCCGGAGTCGATGTGGTCGGCTGCGGCAATGAGAAGCGTCAGCAGTTACTAGCACAAGAGCTGCTGCGAGCTGTTGAGCTGATGACTGAGTCTGTCACAGTCGGCCCCAGTGGCGAGTGACCTCGGAATTGATTTTTGTGCTGTTCCTATCTACCCGTCATTCGGTAGGACACCCTGTCTACTCCACTTCTTCATTAGCATACCCTGTCTACTCCACTTCTTCATTAGCATATCCTGTCTACTCAACTTCTTCATTAACTTATCCTGTCTGCTCCACTTCAGTAGCATATCCTGTCTACTCCACTTCTTCATTAGCATATCCTGTCTACTCAACTTCTTCATTAGCATATCCTGTCTACTCAACTTCTTCATTAGCATATCCTGTTGTCGGAAATGCTTCCTCCAGAACTCCTTCTCGTCGTTTCCTTCGACTCTCCTCTTTTCTCTCCTGCTCACCGATTAGTTAATCAGTACGTTTCACTGCACTTTAATTGTTTCGCCTTCTATCGTCCTTTTAGCCCATAGACTACGCACCCTGCCCGCCCCTTTGTTAACTCAATCGTTGTCTATGTTTTAAGTCCTTGCTCGGTACAGTTCCCCTTTAGTTGCTTCTAGTACGCACTAAGCCCACTAGTTCTTCGGACCAAATGCTTTCACTTTCTTAACGTTAGCTGGGTGAGATGAATCAATGCAGAGTAGTGTCTTGCTAAAGCACACAAATTGTTCCAGTGGGTCCGGAATCGAACCTCCGACCTTTAAGTCCGACGCTCTAAGGACATGGCTTTAAACGTCCTCTACCCCCTCTCCTTCATTAAGTTGTCGTGTATCTACTGATACTGAGTCAAATGCAGTGCTATTTTAATACCAGCTTTGGATCGCATTTGCTCTTTTTTATTCAATTGCTGGAAAATTTCCACGATATATGATGGCATTTTCAATGAATTCCAGCTTTTTTGTCATGCGGAGCTATCTTAGTGCACGTTTTATGTAAATAAAAACAGTTTATAATAAATTAAATTATATATATTCAGTGCTGACTGCAGTTTTAATTTTCGCTTTTAGGCCATGCAGAAAAAAACATTGAGAGTCAGAGTTTAAAGATACCTTCATTTTTCAGCTTTCGCTGTTAAAAGGTTAATATCAATATTTACCGGACACAGACAACACAATCAATATACTTTCATTTACATTAAAATAGTAGTTCACAGGTGCAAGCGAACAGGTAAATTCAGCTGCGTCATTTGCTTCAACTGCTTGACTAATTATCGGCTAATTAGTTCACGGTAAAACAACAGCAAAAGACAATAAAACTATATAAAAGTACTATTCAATATTCCGTTAATATATACCATTCCTATTGCAGATTTTGTTGAACTAGAGACAGGTTTCTTCTTATTAAAATGTGAAAATTCAAGCAATCAATGGAAAAAATCGTATTGCAAAACAAAATTCAGGTGTCTGGGGTTTCTGGTCAGGTGTCTGGGGTTTCTGGTCAGGTGTCTGGGGTTTCTGGTCAGGTGTCTGGGGTTTCTGGTCAGTTGTCCGGGGTTTCTGGTCAGGTGTCTGGGGTTTCTGGTCAGGTGTCTGGAGTTTCTGGTCAGGTGTCTGGGGTTTCTGGTCAGGTGTCTGGGGTTTCTGGTCAGGTGTCTGGAGTTTCTGGTCAGGTGTCTGGGGTTTCTGGTCAGGTGTCTGGAGTTTCTGGTCAGGTGTCTGGGGTTTCTGGTCAGGTGTCTGGGGTTTCTGGTCAGGTGTCTGGGGTTTCTGGTCAGGTGTCTGGAGTTTCTGGTCAGGTGTCTGGGGTTTCTGGTCAGGTGTCTGGGGTTTCTGGTCAGGTGTCTGGGGTTTCTGGTCAGGTGTCTGGAGTTTCTGGTCAGGTGTCTGGGGTTTCTGGTCAGGTGTCTGGGGTTTCTGGTCAGGTGTCTGGGGTTTCTGGTCAGGTGTCTGGGGTTTCTGGTCAGGTGTCTGGGGTTTCTGGTCAGGTGTCTGGGGTTTCTGGTCAGGTGTCTGGGGTTTTTTGTCAGGTGTCTGGGGTTTCTGGTCAGGTGTTAAAGTTCATGTAAACTTAAAATTTGTAAACTTTAGGCTAATTTAACACATGGATTTGCACTAGTTAACATTAGTTAGCATTTTTTAACTGGTTGAAGTGTCCAGCCATTGTTGCCATATTTAGTTTCATTTAGAGAGTCTTGGTGAATAGTTTAATTGATGGTCGATACCTATAAAGCGGCTTTAAAATTCTAATTACAATAGAGATATTCACATAAATCTTCGCTGAGGTGGCTGCTGCTGCTGCTGCTGCGGCTGTCCCGCCGTATTGAACAGGCTAGACAGATTGGCCCCTGGATAGGCTCTGGCGGCGGCGTACGCGGCAGCGGCGGCTGCAGCTGCGGCTTCTGACGGAGCCAACTGTTGCTGCTGCTGCTGTTGCTGTACAAAAGCTGATCCTTGCGGTGGTTGAGGTGGAAATTGCTGCAACAGCTGCATCTGCTGAGCTGATTGGCCGGTAGTGATTGAGCCGCGATAGGACGCTAGCGGAGGCTGGACCGGGGAGACTTTGATGCCTGTCTGCGCGTGGCTCTGCTGGGCTTGTTGAGCGAACAGCAACTGGCCGTGGAACGGATTCAGGCCCAGACTGGTCACAGTCACCGGCGGCGGAGGCAACGGCTGCGGAGGCACAGATGGCGGCATTTTGGGGGGCGGCGGTGGCAACTTGCCTGCTACGGAGACCCGGTACTGCTGCTGCTGCTGCTGCTGCGACAGATGAGATGATGCCGACACAACCTGGAAGAAATTTAGTGCAAAGGTGGATAAAAACATTTACTAATTGGCAGGCTACTCATTGTAACAGATAAACGCTATTTGTCTCAGATTAGCTACTACTACTGGTCATGCTACCAGTCTAACAGGTAGGCTACCAGGCTACAGTGAGAGTGTACACTGCCTGACAATGAGAAAGTCAGGGCAGATGTACACACCTGTGTCAGCGTGTGCTCAGGAATCAGTCTAATATAAAGGCCAACTATTTTGCAGGTAAACTAGTGTCCAACAGACACGCAATCTCACCTGGCACATGGGACTAGAGTGAGCCGAGGCCACAGAAGAAGGACTCGGCGAACGTCGCCTTTTTAGCGATACCAGCTGCTGCTGCTGCTGCTGCTGCATCTGTTGTGGCGGAGGCAGCGGCGGCGGCTGCTGAACAGCTCCGCTGGTGCCTGCCTGAGCTACGTAGCCGAGCGCGCGAAGCTGAGGGGCCGGAAGGCCAGCCGAGATGGCGCCGTACTGGGGAAACTGCTGCGACAGCTGCAGCAGCTGCGTCTGGGCCTCCTTCTGGCGCTCCTTCTGATTTGATTCCTCGGCTGACACCTCCTACAGGGAGAATGATTGTTAGACAGAGAGCGGCAATGGTTTAACAATGTGTTACACTGAGAGACTGACTGTTCGGCAATAATTTTCTGTTAGACAAGGTGTCGGGTCTGTTAGACAGGGTGTAGGATCTGTTAGACAGGGTGTAGGATCTGTTAGACAAGGTGTCGGATCTGTTAGACAGGGTGTAGGATCTGTTAGACAGGGTGTAGGATCTGTTAGACAGGGTGTAGGATCTGTTAGACAGGGTGTAGGATCTGTTAGACAAGGTGTCGGATCTGTTAGACAGGGTGTAGGATCTGTTAGACAGGGTGTAGGATCTGTTAGACAGGGTGTAGGATCTGTTAGACAGGGTGTCGGATCTGTTTAGACAGGGTGTCGGATCTGTTAGACAAGATGTAGGATGGATTAGACAGGGTGTAGGATCTGTTAGACAGGGTGTAGGATCTGTTAGACAGGGTGTAGGATCTGTTAGATAGGGTGTAGGATCTGTTAGACAGGGTGTAGGATCTGTTAGACAAGATGTAGGATGGATTAGACAGGGTGTAGGATCTGTTAGACAGGGTGTAGGATCTGTTAGACAGGGTGTCGGATCTGTTAGACAGGGTGTAGGATCTGTTAGACAGGGTGTAGGATCTGTTAGACAGGGTGTCGGATCTGTTAGACAGGGTGTCGGATCTGTTAGACAGGGTGTAGGATCTGTTAGACAGGGTGTAGGATCTGTTAGACAGGGTGTCGGATCTGTTAGACAGGGTGTAGGATCTGTTAGACAGGGTGTAGGATCTGTTAGACAGGGTGTAGGATCTGTTAGACAGGGTGTCGGATCTGTTAGACAGGGTGTCGGATCTGTTAGACAGGGTGTAGGATCTGTTAGACAGGGTGTAGGATCTGTTAGACAGGGTGTAGGATCTGTTAGACAGGGTGTCGGATCTGTTAGACAGGGTGTAGGATCTGTTAGACAGGGTGTAGGATCTGTTAGACAGGGTGTAGGATCTGTTAGACAGGGTGTCGGATCTGTTAGACAGGGTGTAGGATCTGTTAGACAGGGTGTAGGATCTGTTAGACAGGGTGTAGGATCTGTTAGACAGGGTGTCGGATCTGTTAGACAGGGTGTCGGATCTGTTAGACAGGGTGTAGGATCTGTTAGACAGGGTGTCGGATCTGTTAGACAGGGTGTAGGATCTGTTAGACAGGGTGTAGGATCTGTTAGACAGGGTGTAGGATCTGTTAGACAGGGTGTAGGATCTGTTAGAAAGGGTATGGAATTGGTTAGATAGTGTGTCAAATCTGCTAGAGAGGATGTCAGCAAGAAAATGTAACTTAATTAACTTAAGAATTATAAGCATATTTTTGCTAAGCAACTCGCCTTGAACCTGCTAAAAAGTTTTGTTTTCTCCTTGCGCAATTCCTCCAATTTCTTCTCCAGTCGTTTGACCTCTTCTTCTGTCTTCTGCAGGCTCAGAGCAGTCTGTCTGCGCATCTCCTCGCGCTCTGCTCTCAGTCGCTGATTTGTGGCGTCCAAAGCGCGCATATCGGCCTCCTTCTGACGCTGCCTAAGAATGTGCCGCTTCAGTGACTGGTACATTGTTTGCGTCATCTTCGGCCGCTCGTGCATCACCGGCATGGCTGATGTGCTATTGGCTGGAGTTATAGTCAAGATATTCTTTACATGCAACCTGTTGAAGCCTTCAATTGTCTGACATTTTAAAATTTACTATAATTTGATACCCATGCAAGAATTAAAGCTACTAGCTTATAATTCTATTTTTCGAATGACTGCATGATGCACAAATACAAATTGATACTTTATTTATGCTTGTTTACACTTCCTAAATTTTACATCAACCATTTTGTTATATAATCAATAAGAAAACTCTGAATATTGCAATCAAGTATTTTTAATAATTATAATAAAAACAAAAAATAATCAAATTGTGGCAGTGCTTTTAGTTTACATTTACTGCAATAAATGTTGCCTTTTTAGCTATTGTAACATTATTCCACAAAAAAGACAAGCATTGTGTAACTAAGTCGCTAAAGCAAGAAGCAGAAGGGAATGCAAGAAGGTGAATATATTTGCGAGGGGCTGGGCCTCACGCACTTGTTAAGTGGGGTACAGAACAGTCTATGGCTGCTTAAGCAGCGGCATCAGTCAGAACAGTCTATGGATGCTTAAAGCAGCGGCATCAGTCAGAACAGTCTATGGCTGCTTAAGCAGCAGCATCAGTCAGAACAGTCTATGGCTGCTTAAAGCAGCGGCATCAGTCAGAACAGTCTATGGCTGCTTAAAGCAGCGGCATCAGTCAGAACAGTCTATGGCTGCTTAAAGCAGCGGCATCAGTCAGAACAGTCTATGGCTGCTTAAGCAGCGGCATCAGTCAGAACAGTCTATGGATGCTTAAAGCAGAGGCATCGGTCAACTAACAACAAAGATAGTTAAAGTACGAGTACAACACATTGTTTTAACATTTTTTCTTTAATACAGCCTTAAAAGGCCCAAGTAACCTAATTATGCTAGCATTAGCTAGCTTAAAAACAGTTTTAATTAAATTCTAACTTTGAGACTGAGGGCAATATAATAAACCTAATTGTAGTAGATGTCAAACTATTCTATAATAAGATAGTTCTAATTTTGGTAAAAAATATCTTGCATTGATAGTCTTTTTATATACTACAAGTTTGTCTCAAACTCTGTTATATGAATATATTATAGTTAGCTGTTACAACACTAATATGATGTCAAGAAGGCATAAGCCTTTTATAGACATATATATTATAATTTAAGAGATAGCTAGGCTTTATATAAGGATTTAAGCAATAGTGACTAAAAATATGATACAAAAATGGGCTATAGTAGTGATTATGATGCCAGATGATCTTGAGCTAGATCTGATGATTAAAGAGTGAACAATCTAGTCATAATTTATAAATAACAAGTAAATAGGGGCCCAAGACTATTAGGCTCCAACCTGACAAGCTGGAGCTATATTCAGAAAATATATGCCAGATATATAATCTCAAAAGATATCTCCTTGCTACAGGGCCATATTAGGGCAATACAGAAAATATCTCAATCATACATATTCAAAAATTTTAGGTGCAAAAATAACTTTAATCTTAGGGCCAACTGCATAGAGATCAAGAACATAAATATACAATATCATTATTGTAGGCATATTATATATATTATATACATTATTGAACAGGGGGTCAGTGGAAGAGCAGTTAATGTGTTTGCCTCTTGCACCACCGTCTCTAAGTTCGATTCCATGGTGAGGCCACATTTGTTTGGGGTGCAGCCATGGAGAGAAGGCTTAGGGCTTGTCATGCGATTACTCCCTTGAGGGCCAACCTCCAAGGCACAGTGAAAGTGTACACTGCCTGACAATGAGAAAGTCAGGGCAGATGTACACACCTGTGTGAGCATATGCCTGCGTACGGTATCTGTGTGCGTGTGTGCTCAGGAGTCAGCGAAATGGGCAGAATTGCCTCCTAGCTGGCTCCAGTCCAGGTCTAGTGTCACTAAATGATGTGCCATTCCCCGCAGCCCTCCTGCAATTACTATCATTATTATTATTATTATTATCTTATTGAACACTATTTGAACAGATCTTAAATCCAGTTTTGTGTTAAGTCAAGTGCATTCTGATTTTGACTAAAGCAACTTATCTCTAACTGCAGAGTTTTAATTTAGTATTTAAATCTTGCAACCTGACAAACTCAAAATGTAACAAGTAGCTTTTATGACATACACTTTTTATTTATCATGGTAACATCACATTGTTTACATGTTCAGAACAATACAACTAGTGAGAGGTTTGTAGCCATGTAATGTTTATTTGTAATAGATGGAGAACTGGTAACAAGGGTTGGGGACCAGTGAATTTAGTGACAACTAATTTGGCAACAAGTCAGTTTGGCAACAACTAATTTGGTGACAAGTATAGACATATAGTTATTAAACTGAACTAAAAAGCACTTTCAAAAACTATGCCTGCTTGCTAAGATTAAAATAAATAAAATAAAATAAATTTGTGGGTTTATTTCCATTTTGCCGTACATGTAAATCTCTAATCTTTGTAATCTGTTGTACTTTCTTCATCATTCATGCTGTGCCAAGCTGATACATGGTACATAGATGGCACTTTTCATGTTGTGAATGCACCGTTTGCATAGCCGTAGGCCTACAGCATCCATGTCTTCATTAGTGTCTTCATTAAACAATTGATCAAAATAACTTCTTGCAGAACCCTATTTGCTGTCGCCAAATTGACTGTTGCCAAACTGACTTGTCTCCAAATTGGTTGTAGCCAAATTGGACTGTCACAGAATTAAAGGAAGATGTAATCAAGCAGCGCGTTCCAATAGATTGCGATGATTGACAGGCTGGTGCATGCACATGAGCATAAGTCATATGCATACTGCCCAGCCCAATGCAGGTGATAGACAAAATGGGGTTGAGGTGGTCACCCTAGCCGCCACACTAGTCTATATCAAAATTTACTTTAGTTAAGCTTTAGGCCCTAGGGAATCAGAGTAATGCACATTGCACTGAAGCTACAAGAATGCTATGAAAATAATTGCAGATAGCTAGCTACAGCCTACAGAATTGCTATGTTAAAGTATGGGTTCCCCAACATACATTTTATATTTTTCTGATGGAAATATTTTGTCTTACGTTTTCAAGAGTTGAAATAATCACAAACTCTTGAGCCATTTGAGTTTATCTCAGACTCTGACACAAAACTCAGTTTCGAAAACATGCGGAAGTTTTGTTTTCAGGCAAAGGGCATAAATACATATAGAGTATACTATTTGAACTAAACATTTATTGCATTGTTAAAGGAACACATAATCATACATAGATATTAATATTTTTAAAAGAAAGAAGCCTCCCCACAGCGGCAACAGCCCACAGGGCCACAATAGATAAAAAGAAAGTATTTTTTGCAATTTTTCAATATTGATCTACATATTGAACGGAAAAACGTTCACATAATAGACGCGAAGGCTCTTTAAAGGGTCCATAATAAGTCATAATAAAGCCCTTCATTTGTATTTGTCTTTATCTATGATTGAAATATAAAATATAACGGAATTTGAAAAGGAACGTAAGAAAGAAAAACTGCTTAGTTCTAGGAAATAACAGTAAAACAATTTTTTTACGTCTAAAGGCGGAGTAATACTTGTACAAAAAATGCTAGAACGTAGGAAAATATTATAAAAAAGCATATAAAAATATTTTTTTAATTCTGTTTTAACAAGAAACAAAAATTGCCTCAGCGTTATGTATGCACAAAATATTCTAAATTCTCAGTTGCGCTGAAACTCGTGCCGGGCTAGCTAGCCGCTCGGCCAGTTCTTAAGGAAGCCGCGGTAACAGCTCTACAACTCGGCATCTGTAAACAGCGTCTGCCTCGTCAGGTCGTGAAGCTCGCGTGGGGTCAGCTATAATTAATATGATTTTGTTCCCATGTCAGGGGACAAGGTCAGGGCGGACGCGGCTGAAATCAATGGTGGCACTACCAAATCCACTTAACTTTTAAACTTCCTAGTCCGCTCGACTTATGAAGAAAATCTGAAGTCCAAGCTTAAGTGACCTCAGCTATCTCTGAGCAAAGCACATGTACATCGTGTCTGAACCAAGGACCACTTATATAGGAGTAGTTATATATAACTTGCCTAACATGTTGCTTAACCTAATTGTATAAAAGTTTTCTACATGAAAACTTTTTTTCTAAGCGGCAACGGCGCGCCAAGCGATGTAAACGCACGCTGGCGACAAGCTGGTGACGACAGCTTCGGAGAACCAGGATCGCAGCAGGACTGACTGCAGAAGCTGCCGTACGATACCTGGGCCTACAACACTTCCGTACACAGCACCAGCCGGCATCAGCCCATATCAGATCCTTCACAGCTAGCCACGGAGGCTGGCTCTCGACAGTTGGCTGATGAACGGCGACCAGCCGGCAGCGGACGATGGACATAACGGCTTCTTGCGGCAGACTCAGGAGAACCTGCAGAGCGCTTAATTCGATTCGGTGCATTTGACTCTGTCTGAAAAGAAAGGGGGGTTGTTTTAAGTGAATTTCCGGTAGCAGAAAGATTTATCGCAGTGTTTAAATTATGATTTTGATCGACTGATTAGAACATGATTAGAGCACTGAAGAAGAAACAGGTAAAAAGTTAAGTGTATCTATGGAACTTTTATACAGTACGGAAATAATTGACAGCCATTTGCAGTGTTGCTTTGGTGAGCTGCTTATTTGTTTTCTCTCAAATCATGTTTTCTTAGCTCCTTCTGAGAACATCTATGGCAGAACTTGAACTGCACTCTATTTTTCGTCGTACGATATTAACTGATCGCACTCTAGAAATATTGTTTGTGTTTTTAAGAAGTGGCACAGTTCTGTAAAGTCAAGAAAATTAAGAAACTCTCGGTGGTAATTAATGAGATGCAGAGTGATGCTGAACCATTGTATACTGTTCACAAACTCCGGCCTTACCCTCTGCTAGTATTTTGTCGATTGCTTAAAACTGGATTCTGATGCCGGCAACTTTTTTCTAGCAGTAAATTCAATCAATATTTCCCTTTTGTTTGACACCAAGGTTGTTGGAAACGGTTAATCCGATCGTTCACTGTTTTAATAATTCCCGCTATTTTTTTCCAGCCCTTGTACGTATTTTGCGCTAGCGGTCTCTATGGCAGCTGATTATTACGTTCACTACAATCACTTCTATAGTCGACTGCGGGACCTCGATATCAGATTTGAGTTGTTATTTCACCTTTAATTTTGCCTTCCCTATGGATTTCGTATATCCATCAATGCTTGGATTCCCAGTCACTTTATTCGCTCCTCACCAGCGATTGTAATCTGTATTCACCTGAGGCAGAGCGGGTGTAGCAGCTCATGCGCAAAGCTCACTGTAGCGTGACCTGTTGAGTCGAGTCCCTCAGCGCAAGTGTTTGAGTCTTTGATGCCGCCATTTTCGATTTGACAATGCTCCATTATTCAAATAGAATGCGCAGCTCCAGCGACTCGCATAAATAACGGCGCTCTGCAGTCAGAAATTGAAACTGCCTGCGAAGGTGGGCATCCATTTAATAAAAAATGTATACGGAACTGCAGCTTTTAGACATGTCGAATTTTCTACCTGCGATACCTTGCTTCATGACCCTGCTTGCGAGCCTTGCCGCTGCTTCGCTTTCATACCGCCAGTTCGAAATCGTGAGCCTCGGCTGCTACGTGGACGGCACCGATGGAGTGAGAGACTTGCAGGGCCTGATGAAAGACTGGGGAGTCAACAGGATTGGCAGTGTAGTGGATGTCATGCAGGAGGACTATGGAATCCGCTCCGAAGCGATGACCTGGGAGCTGTGCAGCGGCTTCTGCGCTCTGGGCGGCTTCCAGTTCATGGCTGTACAGGGCAGGTCCTGGTGCGCCTGTGACAACTCGTACGGCTCGCAGGGACGAGCACCTGACTATGAATGCTATTCCACTTGTCATGGAAACACAGCCCAGATTTGTGGAGGCCCATGGAGAAACAGCGTGTCTCAAATAAACTACATCTATGGCAGTAAATGCAGTGAGTTCAACAAACAATAAATCTGTCAACAATGTGATGCTGTTTGAGATCAGTTCAATTGACTGCTGCCACGGGTCTAATCGCACCACACATTTTGAGTTGAAAAATTCTATGTCACAGCTTTACGAGATATACAATCGAAATTTGCATCAGACAGGATGCTTCTGACTTGAATCACTTCAGAAAGCAAATTCATCAAAGGAAATTGGACTCTAATCGGCCTGAGCAAATCGGACACAATGACCTATAGGACGATGAGCGCTCTGAACGTGGCACAATGCCTGGTCCTGTGCGCCACGGGCTGTGAGGCCGCGATCTTCAACCCGGAGATTGACCTGTGCTACCTGCTGGAGTTCGCTGCCGCGCCAACTGCTCTAAGCAGCAGCAACAATGTCCAGTTCTATGTCCGCGCCTAAAACTAACTCATGCAGCACTCATTGTGTTGCAATATCTGTGATACACCACGGTCCCTGCTAAAATATACACAAAGACGGGCATACGTTCGTTGTAGCAAGTTGCAAATATTCCTTGTTGCAAATGTCAATGTCAGTAGGCATGCGGCACCGTCAGTCAAGGCTCGTTCACAATGCTCATACGAGCCTTTACAGATGCGCATGTTTAACACCATGTTTCCACCTCTCTGAAGTGCATTGATATCTGCAAAAATGATCATCGTTTCATCAGAAATCACTTCCTGGAAGTGCAGTCTTTGTAAAGCGTCTGGTTGACATGTCAAGCATATAAAAATTATTTATCTGAGTAGAGCTTGAGCTGAAGCATTTGAAATTTTGTTTTAGTATGAAATCAGTTCAAATTCTTTTATTCGTTGCAATGCTATGAAAAAAAGGTATAGAACTTCTTTCAAAAACAAACAGCCAGACAAAAAAAACTTTTTTTTGACAAAATCGACAGTGCTCGATTATTCAAATAGATTTCGCAGCTCCAGTGCAGCGACTCGTATAAATAACGGCCTGTGAAAAAGCGATCAGTTTTGTAAATATTTTTCATGTAGCTGCCGCTTTTAGTTATGTCGACTTTTCTACCTGCGATACCTTTCTTTATGACTCTGCTCTTGAGCCTTTCCACTGCTTCGCTTTCATACCGACAGTTCGAAATCGTGAGCCTCGGCTGCTACGTGGATGGCACCAACGGAGTAGGACACTTGCAGGGCCTGAATCGTTGACCCTGCAGCTGTGCAGCGGCTTCTGCGCTCTGGGCGGCTTCCAGTTCATGGGTGTACAGGACGTTCGGTGGTGCCACTGTGGTAACTCGTTCGGCTCGCAGGGGCGAGCACCGGACTATGAATGCTCTCGTATTTGTTCGGGTAATGCCGCCGAGATTTGTGGAGGCCCATAAAGGAACAGCGTGTATCAAATAAACTACATTAATACAGCAGTACATGTAGTGAGTCATACAAAAAATATATGATGAGTTCTTAACTTTATTTAAGTATTATATTTTGTTCTCGAGCCTAATCGAGCCAAAATATTCACTAGAAAAAGTTTTGATGTCGCAAGTTTCATGTTATTAAAATTAATTTAGCAAGCAGTAGGAAAAATTCCATGTGCATTGAAAGCAGACTTGCTTGACTGAATAAAACAGAATGCTTATCGCTTGAATTACTTCAGAAAGCAAGTTCGTCATTGGAAATCGGACTCTAATCGCTCTAGGCACAATGCCCTACAGGACGATGAGCGTTCTGAACGTGGCACAATGCCTTATGCTGTGCGCCACGGGCTGTGAGGCCGCGATCTTCAACCCGGAGACTGACCTGTGCTACCTGTTGGAGTTCGCTGCCATGCCAACTGATCTAAGCAGCAGCAACAATGCCCAGTTCTATTTCTGTGCCTAAGACTAACTCAACGCTCCGTGTGTTGCAATGTCTGTGATACACCTATGTCTGCTAAAAATATACGATCTTATAAATGTCAATTAAATCTTACAGATGGCGGGGGTCGGTGGCAGAGCGGTTAATGCGTTTGCCTCTCGCACCAAGGTCCCTAAGTTCGATTCAACGGCGAGGCCACATTTATTTGGGGCGCAGCCGCGGAGAGAAGGCTTGGGGGCTTTTCGTGCAATTTACGCCCTTGAGGGCCAATCTCCAAGGCACAGTGAAGTGTACGAGTACACTGCCTGACGATGAGAAAGTCAGGGCAGATGTACACACCTGTGTGAGCGTATGCCTGCGAACGGTATCTGTGTGCATGTGTGCTCAGGAGTCAGCGAAATGGGCAGAATTGCCTCCTCGCTGGCTGCGGGTCTAAGGAGCGCATTGAGCAGCATTTTCTTAATTGTCCAGGACATCACTAGGAAGAAGAAATAAGAAAGTGGAAGAAAAACATTCCAGTTGGCCTGAAGCCTGCACTCCCCAACCAAAGTCGCTGACAAATCGAACGACGACATCTGCTCGCTGCTGAGCGGCCATTTTCGTTCGTGACCCAGCCATCGTTCGCTATGTACATGTACATGATCCGGCATCGCCATGTGGTCCTTTCTGCTGCTCCGGACGTGAAAACGCCGAGCATTTCATCTGCCACTGCCCGGCCTTCACCCGGGCTAGGCTAAAACATCTCGGGCCGGCACCGACCCTTGCCGAAGCCTGCTCGCCCGATAACATTCCACAACTCGCCCACTTCCTCCGGGATACCGGCCGAGCTGAGTTCTTCCCAGCCTATGGCGAGGAAGATCACGCGGCGGAATCGACCGACGGACCACCCTGAGCGGCACCGCCTCGCTGGAGGCCGTCTGGCTGCCAGGGGTTAGCGATATGGGCGGCATGGGCCGCCTCCTCGCTGCGTCCGTCACGGAGGCTCCCTGCCGCTAAGTCAAGTAAGTAAGTCAAGAGCGGCCATTTCAATCCGAGACAACCGAGCCCAGTGTGCTGGAGAGTCTGTGGCAGCGTTTCTGGTGGAGCTGCGGAAGCTGGCCGAGTGCTGCAACTTTGGCAACGGCTTGTCCCAACATGCTGCGTGACAGACTGGTGTGCGGCATCGCTGATGGAGCTGACCTTCACCCTGGACACAGCAAAGAAGATCGCTCAGGCGGGCGAGAATCAGGAGCCATTAACTGCCGGTCACTGGGATCAGTGATCTTGGCAGCACCGACGCCATCGACGAGAGAGCGACGCTGTGCTGCTGAGAGAGCGGCAGCAACCAGAAGAAGATTGCAGACAGCTGCCAGCCGAAGGCCGTCGGCGCTGCTTCTGCTGCCTCTTAACTCGTCACCTGGCCCCTTCTTGGACAAGCTGGTGGACACACCAGCTGGTGGAGCAGGAGACAACGTGCGAAAGCCCAGACCAGGTGTCTTAGCCGTTCTAGTACTTGTGATCGGACCGGCCTCAGTCAAGGTTTCCGCCGATCGGTCTTCATCGAAGTGCGGCAGCACGAGATGGAGGTGGAAACAGGTGCGTCTGTGCCGTTTCACATTCAAAACGACCCTGGAAGACCTAGTTACACTGTCGCGGTCAACCATTCAGCCCAGCACCTCAGGTCAGGCCGTGTGCGTTCTGGGCCAGATGAGGCGCAACTGCGGCAGCTCGTTGACACTAGCGACGGTCCGAGCCTACTCGGCCGGGATCGGCTGGCCCAGCTGCGTCTGGACTGGCAGTCAGTCAAGCGTATCGGTGAGCCAGCTGAAGAGCTCATCAAGGTGTTCTCGGAAGTCTTCCAAGGCCTGGGAGAGTTCAACGGCAAGCCAGTGTCTATCAGTATCAAGAAGCAGGAGCTGGTGGCCCGGCATGGACCGTGATATCGAGGCGAAGGCAGCAGAATGCCATGGTTGCCGGAAGGCACCAGCGAGTCGTTCCGGAGGTGCCACTGCAACCATGGCAGCTGCCGAAAAGGCCCTGGTCACATTAACTTCGCAGACCCCGTTCAATTCAGTGGATACTTGCCATGTGATGACAGCAACCACGAGCTCGGCAACGATAGAGAAGCTACCAATGGCCATGCCTAACAAACAGTGCAGACCGTCAAGAACTGTCTGAAGAAACATGCAAGCGACGGTCAAGTCTGTGGAGACGCTGGTGGCAAGATTCTTGCTCAGCTAACGCACAACGCCGCACCTAAAGACAGGAATGGCTCCGTGTGAGCTGCTGATGCGCCTCTTGCTGAGAACGCTCCGCTTAAAAAATATAGTACATTCACGCGTGTAGCTAATGGTATATGAATACTAACGGCGCCCTCTGATTTCCCACTAACGCCCTTAAGGCATGGGTATTACTGTTATTGTGCCATAGAAATTTTAGCCTCAGTAAGCCATTCATTTTGGTCGATGCCTTTAGATGAATTAATGCTCGGTAATTTCATCGTCGACAAGAACTGATCAATGCTACTTGACTCCAGTATCTGAAGCCAATTGTATTGCGAGATAGCCGAGTCCTCTTGACGCCCAGCAGTTTGACGAGTGACAAAATCTAGTTCCTCGGTTGACAATCCAGCAATGTCTTCTTCGAGAATACCGTCGTAGATAATCAATATCTATGTGAAATGCTATGTAGAATTTTTAAATAACTGTTTTTCAGTTTCAATTCTCTGATTCTCTGCAGAGTGAGATCTTTTGGCTCAGTCTACGATTTTACTTTCTACTAAAATATCCTATGGTAGTCTAGGGAAAAAATACCGAGCATTAATTTATCTATTTATCTAGTTTTTTATTTATCAAATTTATCTAGAGCCATCTATGGCCCTATACGAGTCTTGCCACAGATTTCGCGGCTCTGTTGTCAACACGATGCCAGGACGTCTAAAATTCATGCAATAAAGCTTTCTGTAATAACTTTTTTATTAAACAGGACCTGATAAAATCAAATAGAACAGTACTTTCATTATCGGAATTGGCTTATGAAATTTTGTTAAAAATAAATAGGTTGATGTCTATTAATAGACTCTAAAGGTTTTCATTCCTGAGATAAAATCGCTATTGTTTATATCTTATGCATTTTGTAGCTCCAGTTCATGTTAACATTGTAGACTGAAAGCAAGGTGCTTGTGTCATCTATTTTAATCACAGGTCAGGACCCATAACTACAACTCTTGCACAGCGCTTGCGCACTACAGACAAACCGCATAGCACTGCGGGAAATGAATGCGAAAGTTTACAGTAGAAGTACCAAGGGTAATGCTGGAATTCCCTCTGACAATTGTGAGGGACACTGACTGGCTCATGAAGTAATTCTAGAACACAGGCAAGATTTTTGCGCGAAATCTGAAACTGTATTTGAGACAGCGAGAACGTCGAGATATTCAACTATTCTGAAAGATGGTCAGTTTTTTAACCTTAGCTCTAAGTTAATTCAGTACACCCCTGAGTGGTAATTAGCTCTGAAAATAGCTCAGCATAGATTTACGAACGTACCAAGCATCCATATTTTTAATCATCAGGTTTTGAAGATTTTAGTAATGGTCTTCACCATGCTTCTACAGAATCACTGATTAAGCTCTGCATAGAAAGCAAACTTTGCTATCTTGTTGAAACAACGTTATCGAGACATGACAACCATCTCAAATGATAGAAAGTCGTGCATTTTTTTAATTGCAGTTTTTTTGGAGTCCTTGATTTGCTTTTTCTCTTTTGTTAAAAATTGACGAGCCATGTGACAGCTAAAAAAAATTTAGTCACAATTAAAAAACGTCAGAGTTTCATAATTCTTCCTTCTTTTTATACACGAATGGTAAAACTTATAGCTTCCTAGTTACACTATTTTTATAAAGATATAATAGACTTAATAGAGATTTATTTTAATATTTTCATAGGGTGCATCGATCTTACTGGGTTACACCAGCTTCACTCCACTAAAACACTGACCTTCTGTTTACTATGCACTTCTTTCACTAACTATACTTGCACTTTGACGGTAACTTTTTGGATAAATTCTTTCAGAGACCAAAAAAGCAGTAAATGTTTGCTTGATGGCTGTGTGGGCAAATCGGCAAATCGTTTGGCTATGCCTCCTAGACCCGCAGCCAACAAGAATGACATTCTGCCCATTCCGCTGACTTCCGAGCACACACCTACACAGACAGTGTACGCAGTAACTTATTAATTAATAATTTATTACTGTAATTACTATTAGATGTGCCAGCTGTGTCAGAACCAGATCGGCAGATGTGCAGCCGACAGCACTGCCGCAGCTATTGCGCGCATCTGAAGGCTGCGTACGTCTGTTCAGTCCATGGACTGGGACGCCACATGCCCCGCAACCATAGTTAATCCAGCTAATCCAGTAACCCATTTAACAGCGGGGCAAACTGAAGCAAGGAATACTTTGGTGTCCATCTAAAAGATACATATTTTTCCAGTGGAGTCAGGATTCAAACCCCAGACCTTCATGTAGTGAGACCGACGCTCTAACCACTAGGCTACAACTCCTACAGGTGTACAGACTACCTGTACGCAGACACATCCTCACGTAGGTGTGGACATCTTCCCTGACTTAAGGGCGTAAATTGCACGAAAATTTGACGCCAAGTCCTTTCTCGGCGGCAGCGCCCCAACTGAATTTGGCCTCGACGCGGACATGAAACACGAGAGGCAAACACCTTAGACAGCTCTGAAACTCACTCTCACTTTGCAGAGCCAATTTGCAACGCCGTTGAGAAATTTCGGTCTCAACAGTACACGCATGAAAAGTGGAATCATTTTCTTTTCCATTTCCATTTTAGTGCCCACATCCGCATTTTACTAGCTTTGACGACACTGCGCGTTTAAGCAGGCAGTTTTAGCCATCCGTTTGTATAGTTCCTTTTCCTATTAGCATTTGTCACTGTGACGTATTTTCGATTAGCAAATCTCTTCCTGAAGGCGGCAAAGATTCAGATTGTATCGTCAGAAATAAGAAGGCTATTTTCGCTCACCCGCCAGACAAAAATAGATGCAGCTAGTGCCCTGGTATTTCCAAAGAACCAAAGTTGCACATAAAAGAGCAATGGGTGAACGGTCATTACACATATTTCATCAGATTTTTAGACCTCCCTTAATTTTCTATCATTGCCAGCAGGATCACCATGTACTTCGCCAATTCGCGAGTTTATTTCGCTCTCGTGCTTGCAGTCCTAGTGTCCGGTACAATGCTCCAAGTTACCAAGGCCTGTGGAAGTCAGTGCCGTGAGACGCAACTTACCCCCAGCGTCGCAAATCGACGGCTACTAAGAAGGGTGAGTACTGTTTAATGCATTGTTGACTCATGATTTGTAGACATATAAAAGAAATCTATTTAACTTTAGAAAGAACACGCCATATATGGGGAAAGACAAGGGGGGGTATTTCAAAAACACACTGTCTATACTTCACGATAGCTCCCAAACCGAATCGAATGACCGATTTTCGTGAAAGTCCACCATTTTGATCTGAATTCTCCGTCGAACTAACTTTCAAAGTTGTCCGACGTCAGCATGATCGAGATATTCAAGCGATTCTTGTCAATGACCCATGATGAATTTTTTTTAGCAGAAAATGTATGCCTAATATGCAAAAATGTCCTTTCTCTTTTAGATTTGCATCGGAATAGCCGAGGAAAACATCCCATTGTGCAACGTCAGCGGATCTTCCAGCTTTCCTTGTCGTTCAGTTTTGCCAACCAGCATCAGAGCAGGTAAAAAACTGCCCCAAAAGCCTGTAGCGTTTACCGCCAAATCCCTTTTCGATAATTCTTTAGCAATAGGGGGGGGCCTTGCCACCTCACCCAACCCAAGCTTAGGAGTGCTGTTGTCATGGCCCATATTGTAGATGCATTCAAAACTATATGTCGGCTTGAATAGCTAGCTTGGTAAATGAGCACTGAATTTCCTTGAGAATTTCAACTTCAATGTCAATTAAACAAAGCTAATTTAATAAAAAAACGAACTCCGTGCAGCCAACGGCTTCCTATTTCCGCTGACCTGCTTCGATCCGATGTCATTTGGACGAACCGGGAACTGCAACAATCTGACGGACACCTTCCATGTATCCAACGACTCCGTGACTGTGCGAGTGGCTGGTCTCTACCTGATCAAGGTGAAAGTGACCGGTAATCCCAGTCCCACATTCAACATCAGCGTTAACAAATTGAACAGCTACGGTTTGATCTGCACTGCCAATCAAGGCAGCAGCAGCTGTATCCTCATCGACTGGATCCAACTGCGGGCCAATGACACTCTGCAGATCTTCCTGAACAAGGACCGGACGGCGGTGAAGCCGAGATTCAGCCAGACGAGCCTCAGCTTGCTGCACCTGCCTGAAGTTGAATCGCCTGTTGGTGAATCCTAAAATATTGAAATCTGATTGTGATGATCTGCGCAACTGTTTTATTGAAATCGTAATTGCAACGGAGTTCGTAGCATATTTAAAAAGCACAATGTCTAGAAAAGTTTTTAACACGAATCATTTGTCTAATTTGTTAAAGCAATATGCTTCGTTTTTAAAGTAAATTAAACATTCGCTTTTTAAGAGCATGTTTTAACTATTCTGATACTTGAAATCCGACATTTTTAACTGCAGGGCCTCTGTCAGTAAAACACTTTCTTCTGTGCGACTCCGTAACTTTTTCATCAGGGATTTTCAATATCCAGCTGCCGATCGGGTCGCAAGATCCGTTCGACGGCCATTTCTCAAAAGTCTTATCCAACTCCCGTGTCTCATCCATCCCATGCATGCCCAATCTTTCCATTGTTCATCGCTCCTTTTTTATCTATTCCATTCTTAATTAGTCAATTATCACATGCACTCCTCCTTGTCCCATCTCGATCCAGTGCCTCGATAATCTCTCTCTCGTCTGATTCTCTCAGGTTTCTCATCTCTAGTTATACAGCCAGTCAGTCTCGTCTTTTATCCGAATGCTTAGCTCTACCGTCAATAATAAGTTAATCAATAAATTTTCTGACTCGACATGCATACCTATTCGACCCTGTGATTAATCTCTGCCTGCATCAATTTGTCATTAATAACGTTATGCTCCAATTCAAGAACATGCATGGAAATATTATCAACCACAAATAAACGAAATACACGTGATTTATACTGCAGATACCAGCCACATTGATGTAGACTTAGTTCAAGAATTTTGAAATCGCTTTTTTAGTGAAGTTTGACAATATTAAGTTTTAATTTTACGCATATTTCAAGCGTGAATAATTAACGTGGTAATTTATTATAGAAGTTGTCCACTTCGTCGTCAACCCGTCAACCCGGATAATACGGATAATAATACAATTCCTTTTTATTATGAAAAAAATATTATCTACTAGTAAAAAAAGTAAAAAAGTCTGAGAAACAGTTAAAATGTTTTTATTGCAACGTAATTCTGTTTTTATTTGATTGGTTTAAGACGTGATTTTCTTAGAAGCCTGAAGTCAAATAATATATACACATCAATAATGGTAAAGATAGTTTTAAGTGATTGTTCAAGTCTTGCCTCTTTAGCTAACCACGAGAATCAAAATTTACTTGCATCTGTTAATTTAATTTATCGCTTAAAAGAAAATTTAAGTTAGGGGGCCTAGGGCCTATTCTATCTCTGTGATTTTAGCCTATGCATAGTAAGCCAAAGTCATGACCATGACCAATGACCATGAGTAAAGCCTAAAACAAAAGTAAAAATGTCTATTTGTTGAAAAATCTAGATTTCAAGTTTTTTGGTTAGTATACAAGGAATATATGTTATAAATAAAATTTTATTCATAAAAAACTAGCTAAATTGGTTGCATTCATGGACAACAAGGTGTGTCTCAAAACTTTGGAACATCACTAGGCCTATAAGACCATTGGCATTAATATTTGAAATAGCCACGCTTAACCCAACAGTACCAAGCCAATAATTATCCACATAGTTCCATGCCAATAATGCCTATCACATTGTAATTGTAATTGGGTTTATCTTCTATTTTTCTTTTTGTGGTAGTGTAGGCCCCCTATCACTTGGCACAAGTGATCCCTCTCAAAGGCCTTTACTGGAATCAGTCTTTACTGACCATTTCTGTTGATCAGAGGGTCACAGCCTCAAACAATTAACTCAACATATAAGTTATAGCAATTCTTTCAAACCTTTTTGCTCAGCTATAGACCTAACTTTAGGCTATTGGCTTCTTGCCTCCCCTCCCTCAGTGGTGCATTGTTTTATATATACAAAATGTTCAACCACTTATGTAATATAGAGTATAGACTGAGTATATTTGTTAGAATAAGTAAATTTTACAGTATATTCATAATAATAATTATTTTGTTTATTAAAATATTTAACAAATGTCAAATTATAACTTAAAACAATTTAAGCTTGTATAACAAAAGCATTAGTGCCATTTGTACCTACAAATTTAATTTTCAAAGTGTGAGTATAAAATCATCCCTACTATAATATCTACCTGACAGCTTGCTTAAATAAGACCACTACTCTGATAATAGGTAGCCTAAGCAGTAGTAGAGTAAGCTATGCAAATTATTTAGAAATCATTTGCTATAAATTTTTTATGTATATCATTACCTATTATCAGTATGGATTAGTAGCACCCTGGGGTTGGCTGAGTGCACTGACCCACTGGCTAACAGGCAGGGGGTTGGTGCAGGTGCACTGGTCTAGTTGCCATGCCTGCACTAAATTTGTTTGTAATTATATACAAACTGAATAAACACTATAAAATAATTGTAGACCACCATATTTTAGCCAGATTTCTTCCTAGATGTTTATAGCCAGCTATGATGGTCAAGAAAGTTGTTTTTAATTAATAGGCTACTATTTACAAAATAATGAACTGGTTTAATGAAATTATATGCATTAGGCCCTACTACATAAGTTAAAACTTGTTTTTGTGTTTTATTTCATTTGACTCATAAAAATACTATAGCAAGTTATAGTGGGCCTATTCTAGCTAAAGTGGTTGTATGGGACAAGTAGTTGACAGACAATGTAAAGAAAAATAGCTAGTAGCTGTAAATGCACTAACTACTATTTAAAAAACTTTCTAGTATTTAATTAGTAGAATCTAGTAACTAAGCCTGTTTCTAGAATTGGACAGAATCAATGACTGACATTTTTATTGTTCAGTAATTTGCATCTAAAGATATTTAACAACTAAGAGCTTTCTCGAGATCATACTACCAATGCTAGATTAAAATTCTACATTAATCTATGTAGATAAACATCTACAAAAGCACTTTGTCAAGGTTCAACATCAGGTTTGACCAAAGCGTGTGCCAGAGGTCTTTAGTGTGCTGGGCAAAGCCAATGAAGTACTCACCATTGACTGGTGTTTTATGTAGCTTTACATTAGATATACATGTGTTTGTTTAGTGTGAATGTCACCAGCATTCTTTTCTGAGATGGGCCTCCTGGTGATAATCAACCTTGAGTCCCTAGCTCCCAGCCAGCAATAATAGTCTGCATAGCTGTTCTTGCCATCCAGGTGGAGCCAGGTCTCATACTGGCTGCTGAACGCCTTGGTAACAGATCAAGCAGACCAAGATTCTGGGCCATGAAATAATGGACTATCTGTGAAATTAACCTCAAAGCAGTCCACTAGCTCGGCGACAGAAAGCTGCAGGTCTTCCTTGTCAATCCTTGACCAGGTTGCTGATGGACATTGATTTTCTCTGTTGCCTTGAAGGGATCTTGTAGGAGGGGTAAAAACAGAAATCAACCAGACTGGCTTAGTGTTACGTAGATAATTCATTTCCAAAAAATGCCTCATAAATTCCAGCTAGCTAACCAGTTTAGTGTACAATCAATCAATCCATGGCTGACATAGTGTTGACCGATGAGAAAGCTGACGGCATGGCTAAGTCGGCAGTGACGGCCGCAGTCACCGACAACCCAAATCAAGATTCCGCAGCCTTAGCTGATGATTTCTTTGTTGACAACGATGATAATGATGACGAATACGATGACGATGACGATCCACCTTTGGAGCGCTGGGCGCCTCTCGGTGCCTCCAATCCGGACGCCGTGCCCTCCGCTGTGGTCTCGGATGGCGGCGATCAATTGCGCGATTTGCGCGAAGAGCAAGAACAGCTCACTAACTCGTTGATGTCTCTGACGTCACACTTTGCCCAGGTGCAATTTCGTCTCAGCCAGGTGTTGGACGCGCCTGCTGAGGAGCGCGAGGCTATGCTCAAACAGTTAGAAGAGTTCAGCTCGCGCGGTGTGCCAGATCTCAGATCTTTGCCGCAGTCCATCGGCCAGCGGGATCCCAGCCAGCAGGTCATCGGTCAGCTGCGCGCCAAGCTAGACGAATTGGAGAAATTCGCCTGCGACACAGGCCAATATGATGGGCCGCCCACCCTGCAGCAGCTAGAGCAGCATCGCGTTGTCATGGAGACGCTGCGCTCTCAGCTCAACTTTGATGTGCCCTTAGATAAGCAATTGTCAGCTGATGAAGTCAGACGCGCCGTTGACAGCGCCGTAACTCAGATAGTGCATCCGGCCAAGGTTAAAGAGCAGCTGGTTGAGCAGTTGAAAACGCAGATCACAGATTTGGAGAGGTTCATCGACTTTCTTCAAGGTGAGCCTGAGATGCTTGATGCTTATAGATTTTTATACTTTGTTAGTACGTTAATCTACATACTAACGTGCATGAAGCCAAACACTACACTGAGTAGCCAAACACTCAGGCGTGTGGCTTGTGGTCTTAAAAAGATAGTTAGAGCAATTGGAATCACGACTTGAAGGTCAGGGGTTCGATTTCGGACTCTACTGGAACAATTTATGTCCTCACAACTTCCTTGTCACCGCAAGACACAACTCTCCATTGCTTCAGTTCACCCAGCTGTTAAACGCTTACTGGCATTAGCTGGGGTAATTGAGCGTGGTGTGGCGTCCCTCCAGTCCATGGACAGAACAGCTTTTCGCATCCCTTGTATGCGCCTCACAAAAGCCAGTGGCTGTACATCATCTGGTCCAGTTAAATTATTTTGGTTTTATAAATACATAAAGACTTTTAAGGAATTCGCCCTGTTTTTATCGTTGTAATTGTTGAAAAATATAACTATTGAGAATCCAATAAGTTAACAGAACTTCGCTCTTTATAATAATCATATATTAGAAGAGATCACCTGTGTGTACGAAATTGGCGAGGCTTGCCCCTGCAAGTGTCATGAAAAGGTAAAAACTGTTTAGTTAGTTAATTAATAATATTGCTTCATCGGTATTTTTTAATCTTCTCCATCTACAGAAGATTTGATTGTTGGTGATGATAACTGAGATTGGTTATGGTAAATATGAGTATAATTTGTCTCTTTTCGCTATAATTTATTTCATCTGGTTTGTAATTTTTGCTGTAGCAGATTATTACTCTAAATTATTTTCAATTTAGTCTATTTGCTAGGGATTTTCAAAATTAAGGGGTCACGGAAAACTTGAGATTTCATTATATCAGAGACTTTTTAAAAGTCAGGTGTTTCGCTGATAAGGGATTTCCCAGTTCACAGATTTGCCAGATAAGGGATTTCCCAGTTCACAGATTCCCCAGATAAGGGATTTCCCAGTTCACAGATTTGCCAGATAAGGGATTTCCCAGTTCACAGATTCCCCAGATAAGGGATTTCCCAGTTCACCGATTCCCCAGCTAAGGGATTTCCCAGTTCACAGATTCCCCAGATAAGGGATTTCTCTGTTCACAGATTCCCTAGATATGGGATTTCCCAGTTTACAGATTCCCTAGATAAGGGATTCCCCGGATCAGGGATTCACTGAGAATCTGGAATTTTCTGGATCAGGGATTCCCTAAAAATCGTGGGTTCTTATTTTAGGATTTAACAAAACTGCACCGCTAAATATCAGGATTTACTGAAGACCGAGGATTCCCCTGATTAATGATTCACTGAAAATGGGCTGCTCCTGTGATGTGGAATTTACATCAAGTTTGTTCATTATCTAATGCATATTGTTTATTATTAGCTAGTGCTACTTCTGCAATTTCCTAAATACGGTGACTTGTACTTTTACATTTTTACCAGGCGAAAACACGGTATTTCCGTGTTCATTAGCTCAGAATCCTAACTCTGTGTGCCTATGCCCCGAGCACAGGCCTGCCAAGGTAAAAATGCTAATTAAATATCGTTTTTATAATTTATTTTTCTCTTTTAATGTTGTTTCAATGAAAATTATAATAGATCATACAGCAGAGGGCAATGTTTGCTGTACTTGTCCCATTTGTTGTCGTTTTTCATAAACTTTTGTCTTACTCGTCTACATCCAACTGTTTTAATTACCGTTCTGCTTGCATTTCTTAAGATAAAATTCTGACTTCAAATGGGGGAAGAAATTTTAATTCCAGAATTTGAATTGCCTTAGAATGGGATTCCCTGTTATTCAGATTGCCCTTTGAACGGGATTCCCTGAAATTTGGATTACCCAAGAATGGGATTCCCTCTAACTGGGCTTGCTCTAGAATGGGAATTTCTTTAAATGGGACTTCCCCAGAATGGGAATTCCTTTAACTGGGATTGCCCCAGATTGGGAATTCCTTTAGCTGGGATTGCCCCAGAATGAGATTTCCTACAACTGGGACTTCCCCAGAATGGGAATTCCTTTAACTTTGATTGCCCCAGATTGGGAATTCCTTTAACTGGGATTGCCCCAGATTGGGAATTCCTTTAACTGGGATTGCCCCAGATTGGGAATTCCTTTAACTGGGATTGCCCCAGAATGAGATTTCCTTCAACTGGGACTTCCCCAGAATGGGAATTCCTTTAACTGGGATTGCCCCAGATTGGGAATTCCTTTAACTGGGATTGCCCCAGATTGGGAATTCCTTTAACTGGGATTGCCCCAGAATGAGATTTCCTTCAACTGGGACTTCCCCAGAATGGGAATTCCTTTAACTGGGATTGCCCCAGAATGAGATTCCTATTGCATAACTAAAAGGTAATTCCTAAGTCATAATAATACAATGATATTATATATCAAAGTTAACCCTAATTTTTAGCTCACCCAGTATATAAGGTTTTCGTAGTTAATCGATAGTGAGCATATGCTAATCACTGACTCAATTACAATAATTAGTTAGTAGATCCTAATGAAACAATTATCACTATCATTTTACTTTTGTTTCTGCTTTTGATTTTTGTTGTCTAAAACTATTTTAACGTTGTTTTGAAATAATGCCATAGTAACTTAATTGTCATTTTAATCGTGTGCGATTATCGGTAGTCTTGAAGATTATTGGCTAACAAGTGCTCACTTTTAAACCAATAGACAATTAAAAGGTAATTCTAAAGGTATATATTTTAATCTGGTCCAATCTGACAGCTCAAACCTGTACTTTTAGTTTTTCTGGTACGATCGAAGCAACACCAGTCCATCGTCGCAGTCCAAACATACTGTAAACATGATTACGTAATACATATGTTCCTGATTTAGTTGCTAGGTTTAATGAGAAATTCTTGTTCACTGTTACAGTTGAATTTTCTTTTCGTAATTCACTGTCGTTTGTTCTAATATCCATTCCATCTATTCTGAAATTTCATTCCTACCTGAAACAATATTCTTGCCTAAAACCCTATTCCTACCTGAATCCCTATTCCTACCTGAATCCCTATTCCTACCTAAATTCCTATTCCTACCTGAATCCCTATTCCTAACTGAATCCCTATTCCTACCTAAATTCCTATTCCTACCTGAATCCCTATTCCTACCTGAATCCCTATTCCTACCTGAATCCCTATTCCTACCTGAATCCCTATTCCTACCTAAATTCCTATTCCTACCTGAATCCCTATTCCTAACTGAATCCCAATTCCTACCTGAATCCCTATTCCTACCTGAATCCCTATTCCTAACTGAATCCCTATTCCTAACTGAATCCCTATTCCTACCTAAATTCCTATTCCTACCTAAATTCCTATTCCTACCTGAATCCCTATTCCTACATATAAATTCCTATTCCTACCTAAATCCCTATTCCTACCGGAATCCATATCCCTACCTAAATCCATATTCCTAACTGAATCCCTATTCCTAACTGAATCCCTATTCCTAACTGAATCCCTATTCCTAACTGAATCCCTATTCCTAACTGAATCCCTATTCCTAACTGAATCCCTATTCCTAACTGAATCCCTATTCCTAACTGAATCCCTATTCCTAACTGAATCCCTATTCCTAACTGAATCCCTATTCCTACCTGAATCCCTATTCCTAACTGAATCCCTATTCCTAACTGAATCCCTATTCCTACCTGAATCCCTATTCCTAACTGAATCCCTATTCCTAACTGAATCCCTATTCCTACCTGAATCCCTATTCCTAACTGAATCCCTATTCCTAACTGAATCCCTATTCCTACCTGAATCCCTATTCCTAACTGAATCCCTATTCCTAACTGAATCCCTATTCCTACCTGAATCCCTATTCCTACCTGAATCCCTATTCCTACCTGAATCCCTATTCCTACCGGAATCCCTATCCCTACCTAAATCCATATTCCTACCTGAATCCCTATTCCTAACTGAATCCCTATTCCTACCTGAATCCCTATTCCTAACTGAATCCCTATTCCTACCTGAATCCCTATTCCTACCTGAATCCCTATTCCTAACTGAATCCCTATTCCTACTTGCAGTCCTATTCCTACCTGAATCCCTATTCCTAACTGAATCCCAATTCCTACCTGAATCCCTATTCCTAACTGAATCCCTATTCCTACCTGAATCCCTATTCCTACCTGAATCCCAATTCCTACCTGAATCCCTATTCCTACCGGAATCCCTATCCCTACCTAAATCCATATTCCTACCTGAATCCCTATTCCTAACTGAATCCCTATTCCTACCTGAATCCCTATTCCTAACTGAATCCCTATTCCTACCTAAATCCCTATTCCTACCTGAATCCCTATTCCTAACTGAATCCCTATTCCTAACTGAATCCCTATTCCTAACTGAATCCCTATTCCTAACTGAATCCCTATTCCTACCTGAATCCCAATTCCTACCTGAATCCCTATTCCTACCTGAATCCCAATTCCTACCTGAATCCCTATTCCTAACTGAATCCCTATTCCTAACTGAATCCCTATTCCTACCTGAATCCCTATTCCTACCTGAATCCCTATTCCTAACTGAATCCCTATTCCTACCTGAATCCCTATTCCTACTTGCAGTCCTATTCCTACCTGAATCCCTATTCCTAACTGAATCCCAATTCCTACCTGAATCCCTATTCCTACCTGAATCCCTATTCCTACTTGCAGTCCTATTCCTACCTGAATCCCTATTCCTAACTGAATCCCAATTCCTACCTGAATCCCTATTCCTAACTGAATCCCTATTCCTACCTGAATCCCTATTCCTACCTGAATCCCTATTCCTAACTGAATCCCTATTCCTACCTGAATCCCTATTCCTACCTGAATCCCTATTCCTACTTGCAGTCCTATTCCTACCTGAATCCCTATTCCTAACTGAATCCCAATTCCTACCTGAATCCCTATTCCTAACTGAATCCCTATTCCTACCTGAATCCCTATTCCTACCTGAATCCCTATTCCTAACTGAATCCCTATTCCTACCTGAATCCCTATTCCTACCTGAATCCCTATTCCTAACTGAATCCCTATTCCTACTTGCAGTCCTATTCCTACCTGAATCCCTATTCCTAACTGAATCCCTATTCCTACCTGAATCCCTATTCCTAACTGAATCCCTATTCCTACCTAAATCCCTATTCCTACCTGAATCCCTATTCCTAACTGAATCCCTATTCCTAACTGAATCCCTATTCCTAACTGAATCCCTATTCCTACCTGAATCCCTATTCCTACCTAAATCCCTATTCCTACCGGAATCCCTATTCCTACCTGAATCCCTATTCCTAACTGAATCCCTATTCCTACCTGAATCCCAATTCCTACCTGAATCCCTATTCCTACCGGAATCCCTATTCCTACCTGAATCCCTATTCCTAACTGAATCCCTATTCCTACCTGAATCCCTATTCCTACTTGCAGTCCTATTCCTACCTGAATCCATATTCCTACCTGAATCCCTATTCCTAACTGAATCCCTATTCCTAACTGAATCCCTATTCCTACCTGAATCCCTATTCCTACCTGAATCCCTATTCCTACCTGAATCCCTATTCCTACCGGAATCCCTATTCCTACCTAAATCCCTATTCCTACCTGAATCCCTATTCCTAACTGAATCCCTATTCCTAACTGAATCCCAATTCCTACCTTAATCCCAATCCTACCTGAATCCCAATTCCTACCTTAATCCCTATTCCTACCTGAATCCCAATTCCTACCTGAATCCCAATTCCTACCTGAATCCCTATTCCTACCTGAATCCCAATTCCTACCTGAATCCCTATTCCTACCGGAATCCCTATTCCTACCTGAATCCCTATTCCTAACTGAATCCCTATTCCTACCTGAATCCCTATTCCTACTTGCAGTCCTATTCCTACCTGAATCCATATTCCTACCTGAATCCCTATTCCTAACTGAATCCCTATTCCTACCTGAATCCCTATTCCTACCTGAATCCCTATTCCTACCTGAATCCCAATTCCTACCTGAATCCCTATTCCTACCTGAATCCCAATTCCTACCTGAATCCCAATTCCTACCTGAATCCCTATTCCTACCTGAATCCCAATTCCTACCTGAATCCCTATTCCTACCTGAATCCCAATTCCTACCTGAATCCCAATTCCTACCTGAATCCCTATTCCTACCTGAATCCCTATTCCTACCTGAATCCCAATTCCTACCTTAATCCCTATTCCTACCTGAATCCCAATTCCTACCTGAATCCCAATTCCTACCTGAATCCCTATTCCTAACTGAATCCCAATTCCTACCTGAATCCCAATTCCTACCTGAATCCCTATTCCTACCTGAATCCCTATTCCTACCTAAATTCCTATTCCTACCTAAATTCCTATTCCTACCTGAATCCCTATTCCTACATATAAATTCCTATTCCTACCTGAATCCCTATTCCTACCTAAATCCCTATTCCTACCGGAATCCATATCCCTACCTAAATCCATATTCCTACCTGAATCCCTATTCCTACCTGAATCCCAATTCCTACCTGAATCCCTATTCCTACCTGAATCCCAATTCCTACCTGAATCCCAATTCCTACCTGAATCCCTATTCCTACCTGAATCCCTATTCCTACCTGAATCCCAATTCCTACCTTAATCCCTATTCCTACCTGAATCCCAATTCCTACCTGAATCCCAATTCCTACCTGAATCCCTATTCCTAACTGAATCCCAATTCCTACCTGAATCCCAATTCCTACCTGAATCCCTATTCCTACCTGAATCCCTATTCCTACCTAAATTCCTATTCCTACCTAAATTCCTATTCCTACCTGAATCCCTATTCCTACATATAAATTCCTATTCCTACCTGAATCCCTATTCCTACCTAAATCCCTATTCCTACCGGAATCCATATCCCTACCTAAATCCATATTCCTACCTGAATCCCTATTCCTACCTGAATCCCAATTCCTACCTGAATCCCAATTCCTACCTGAATCCCTATTCCTACCTGAATCCCAATTCCTACCTGAATCCCTATTCCTACCTGAATCCCAATTCCTACCTGAATCCCAATTCCTACCTGAATCCCTATTCCTACCTGAATCCCAATTCCTACCTGAATCCCTATTCCTACCTGAATCCCTATTCCTACCTGAATCCCAATTCCTACCTGAATCCCTATTCCTACCTGAATCCCAATTCCTACCTGAATCCCTATTCCTACCTGAATCCCTATTCCTAACTGAATCCCAATTCCTACCTGAATCCCAATTCCTACCTGAATCCCTATTCCTACCTGAATCCCAATTCCTACCTGAATCCCTATTCCTACCTGAATCCCAATTCCTACCTGAATCCCTATTCCTACCTGAATCCCTATTCCTACCTGAATCCCAATTCCTACCTGAATCCCTATTCCTACCTGAATCCCAATTCCTACCTGAATCCCAATTCCTACCTGAATCCCTATTCCCGTTGTGAATAATATGTGCAAAGTTAATTAGCCTTTAAAAATTAAAAAAATGCCATAGTTTTGTCATTTAGATTGTAGTTACTCGTATTTGGCTTGAAAATATTGTACTAATCAGGCTATAGTGAAAAAATTATTCGGAGTACTTTGTGGCTATGTTACTTCAGCTCTGCTATATTTTTCTCCGCAGAAAAGAGTAGAAAGGTCGCTTATTCTTGAGTAGGTACACGTATAGGCTGCAGATTTATGCACTTTTAGATTCTAAAAGCGATTCCATACTCACTTCCCCTGCAGAAATTTTGCGCGAAAAAATCCCCAAAACAGTGTTAGCCTTTTCTGATTCCACCCACTCACTCCAACAGCTTTACTGCCGATTTCCATTCCCCTGTGGTCACTTGAGCAATCAGCTGTTTTGCCTGTCACACGCTGCTCAAATTCTCCCTTCAATAAGCTCTCGCACTGACCATTCAGACTTTTTTAAAAGCTTTCTGTTCGTTTTTCTTCACTTTCGTTGGCGCTGTCCTTTAAAAAATAATGCTATGTTATGAATTTAGTATAGTGTGTTATGAGTAATGACTTCATGATAAGTGTCGTGGATAATGACTTCAGTATAATGTGTTATGAAAAAATTACTTCATGATAATAAATAAAATACTTCGAGGTGTTTAAAAATAAACTTCAGGCCAGTTGATGTGTGACTTCAGACCAGTTGATGTGTGACTTCAGGCCAGTTGATGTGTGACTTCAGACCAGTTGATGTGTGACTTCAGGCCAGTTAATGTGTGACTTCAGGCCAGTTAATGTGTGACTTCAGGCCAGTTAATGTGTGACTTCAGGTCAGTTGATGTGTGACTTCAGGCCAGTTAATGTGTGACTTCAGGCCAGTTGATGTGTGACTTCAGGCCAGTTAATGTGTGACTTCAGACCAGTTGATGTGTGACTTCAGACCAGTTGATGTGTGACTTCAGACCAGTTGATGTGTGACTTCAGGCCAGTTAATGTGTGACTTCAGGCCAGTTAATGTGTGACTTCAGGCCAGTTGATGTGTGACTTCAGACCAGTTGATGTGTGACATCAGGCCAGTTAATGTGTGATTTCAGGTCAGTTAATGTGTGACTTTAGGCCAGTTGATGTGTGACTTCAGGCCAGTTAATGTGTGATTTCAGGTCAGTTAATGTGTGACTTTAGGCCAGTTAATGTGTGACTTCAGGCCAGTTAAAGTGTGACTTCAGGCCAGTTAATGTGTGACTTTAGGCCAGTTAAAGTGTGACTTCAGGCCAGTTAATGTGTGGCTTCAGGCCAGTTAATGTGTGACTTTAGGCCAGTTAATGTGTGACTTCAGGCCAGTTAAAGTGTGACTTCAGGCCAGTTAAAGTGTGACTTCAGGCCAGTTAAAGTGTGACTTCAGGCCAGTTAAAGTGTGACTTCAGGCCAGTTAAAGTGTGGCTTCAGGCCAGTTAAAGTGTGACTTCAGGCCAGTTGATGTGTGACTTCAGGCCAGTTAATGTGTGACTTCAGACCAGTTGATGTGTGACTTCAGGCGAGTTAAAGTGTGGCTTCAGGCCAGTTAATGTGTGACTTCAGGCTAGTTAATGTGTGACTTCAGGCCAGTTGATGTGTGACTTCAGGCCAGTTAAAGTGTGGCTTCAGGCCAGTTAATGTGTGACTTTAGGCCAGTTAAAGTGTGGCTTCAGGCCAGTTAATGTGTGACTTTAGGCTAGATAAATGATTTTCATGTCAGCAGCTAGATGCAATGGTTGAATTTGCATAAAACATCAGTAAATTTTCCAACGGTAACCGAATTTCCACCCAGCTGAAAAAGGCGAACCTCGGTCAGCCGAAGGACGCCAACGGTGCCAGCGACAGCGGATTCGGCGATTCTTCAGGCCTCTCCGACTCCGAGCAGCGCCAGTCTCGCGCCCGCCTTCACGCCGTGACGGTCCAAATGATGCGCCGGGCCATCGCCCTGCTGCAGATGGTGGCCGTGTCACAGCTGGGCTGCGGCGGTCAGCTCCAGCAGCACGGCAGCGGCGGCAAGGACTTCGGCTCCGCTGGCAGCAACCAGATGAAATCTGGCGACACTGCCGCCGCTAGACACTTTGGCGATCTGCGCGCACGCCTAGAGGTGGCCGTCACCAAGGTTGTGGAAGCTGCCGAGGAGTCTAGATCCGCCGAGCACGAAGACCTGTGAGTCTTTGTTCAGATTTATTTAATTTAACTCAATAACTGTTAAATATAGTTCAATTGAATAAAATTTAGTCCAACTCAAACTAATCCAATTCAATCCACCCCAATTCATCTCAATTCAGTCCAGTCCTATTTAATTCAACACAGTTCCGAACTAATCAAACGCCAAACAATCGAACACAATCCATTCCAATGCAGGTACATCACCAGCGAGGAGGTCCTGCTAGCCGTGCGCAAAGATCTCTGCCCAGCCCTGCGAGATCTCCTTCTACACGGCCTGGCTCTGCCTTCGGGCAGCGGATTCGGCGGCGCCGGAGGGTCCGGCCAGTCGGGCCTGGTGTCCCTGCTGGGCTGCTTCTCTGTTCGCCGTCGTCCACTGGTTCCGAAGCCGACTAGCTCAACAGGTTCGTCGGCGGCTGCTAGTTCAGCTAATAATTCCGCTAACGCCGAGATAGCCGATCAGGTTTGGTCCCTGTTCGCCGAGTGGTACCGCATGAAGGGCGGTCGAGAATACACGGACTCGCCGGCTAGGAAATTGTCCGAGTCCTTCTCTCTCAGCATGGTTGGCAGTCGGGCTGTGACTGTTAAAGAAGAACTTCTGTCGGCTATCCATCACGTCAACGGACTGCATGAGGAATGGGGCAGAGGCGGGGATCCGAGATTTAAGGCGTTGGTTAGCCTGGCTATGAACCAGGGCAAGCTGGTGCCATGGCTTAGGCTCATTGTGCGGAATACATTCTTCCTGGATAACTGGTGGACCGCTTGGTCCTACACTGCTAAGACAGGTGAGACACCGCATTTAATTATCTCAGATCCTCAAGTTAGTAATGGCTTTTAATTATCCCAGATACTAAAGTTAGTAATGGCTTTAATTATCCCAGATCCTCAAGTTAGTAATGGCTTTTAGTTATCCCAGATCCTCAAGTTAGTAATGGCCTTTTAGTTATCCCAGATCCTCAAGTTAGAAATGGCCTTTTAATTATCCCAGATCCTCAAGTTAGTAATGGCTTTTAATTATCCCAGATACTAAAGTTAGTAATGGCGTTTTAATTATCCCAGATCCTCAAGTTAGTAATGGCTTTTAAATTATCCCAGATCCTAAAGTTAGTAATGGCTTTTAAATTATCCCTAGTCCTCAAGTTAGTAATGGCGTTTTAATTATCCCAGATCCTCAAGTTAGTAATGGCGTTTTAATTATCCCAGATCCTCAAGTTAGTAATGGCTTTTAAATTATCCCAGATCCTAAAGTTAGTAATGGCTTTTAAATTATCCCTAGTCCTCAAGTTAGTAATGGCTTTAATTATCCCAGATCCTCAAGTTATTAATGGCCTTTTAATTATCCCAGATCCTCAAGTTATTAATGGCCTTTTAATTATCCCAGATACTCAAGTTATTAATGGCCTTTTAATTATCCCAGATCCTAAAGTTAGTAATGGCGTTTTAATTATCCCAGATCCTCAAGTTAGTAATGGCTTTTAAATTATCCCAGATCCTAAAGTTAGTAATGGCTTTTAAATTATCCCTAGTCCTCAAGTTAGTAATGGCTTTAATTATCCCAGATCCTCAAGTTATTAATGGCCTTTTAATTATCCCAGATCCTCAAGTTATTAATGGCCTTTTAATTATCCCAGATACTCAAGTTATTAATGGCCTTTTAATTATCCCAGATCCTAAAGTTAGTAATGGCGTTTTAATTATCCCAGATCCTCAAGTTAGTAATAGCTTTTAATTATCCCAGATCCTATCTTCGGACGTCATTGATCCCAAAGTCACAGTTTAATTTTGTCGTAAAATATGTTAGGTCCTTATTTTTCTGTGCTCGTGTATCTTATTATAGTTTCAAAGTAAGATAGCTTGAGATATCCCAGTCCCAGTCTTAGCGTTCTGCAATCCTTGATTATCCTCCGGATAAACCGCAGGCTGGGATGACGCATTCCACACGTTGAACCGGCTGGCCAAGATTCCATTCCAGTTGCCATGCGATTTGGCAGTTCGTCAGTTCACTAATATGAATGACGCTTTCTAAGTGCAGTTTTTTTTCTCCGGACTGTCCTTCTCTCTCTCGAGTCACAGTTTTTGCTTTATGTTCTACTTTATATTCTATCTATCTTTGTCAATCCTTATTGATTCATCGATTCTATAATGTTCCTTTTTATTTCAATTTCCTTATAGTGTGTTATAAAACGCAGCTGATCCTAAATTAGAGTTGTTCTATTTTTCTCTCTGGTTTGTGATTTTATTTGTCAAAGGTGTTAGGAAGTAATCTTTTAGAAATGCACTTTTATGATCATTTGTCAGCAGAAACATGACACTCGAAACTCTACGGTAACAAATACATATTTATTGATTTTTGTCAGTTTAAACTCTCAGTTAATAGACTATGCTTATTGATTACTCCAGTGCTTACCTCATTTCATAATAGCTTTATGTTACTAATTGGTGTTGTGTGTGAAATGTGCCACTTTCAAAGTTATTCTTATATTTTTTCTTGACCTACAGACACGACTTGATTAATTATTGACTAATTTGTGTCCCATTCTGTTATAATTGAGTTTCTATTATTGACTTGTCAAAATTTTTGTCATTCTTGTTTATTTCTGTTGCCTAGCTACTGATGTTGTTAATGTCGGACCTGTTCATTATGAATTTGTCTACCTGGTGTTGTATTACATTCTATTTGTATACATTTTCAGAAATTTAGTTGACCATTGCAGAGGTTTCTTGGCGCCAAGATCAGCAATCATCTTCCGTTCGAATCTATTTGATTGCACATTGACTATTGTTAAATTATAATATTATAATTTGTTTCTGGATGAGTTTTAAATATGTTTTGCGATTGAGAGTAAAGAGTCTAGCGCGATGACCTAATAGATTTCTTTGTTTTTTCTTGTCGTTGTTATTTATCCGCGACAAAGTAGATTTGTTGTGTGTTTCATTTTATTTTTTAGGATAAATATAGCCAGTAGTATCGTTAGTAAATATCAGCTTAGAATTGAGAATTATGAATGAACATTATGCCAAAAATTCAATTGATCTTCTATAATTAATTAGTCGGAGATATTTCTCCCCATAACAGCTCAATTTAAGCGAAAAAAAATAAGAAAGACTGTGCTAAATATATTTTAATATGTCTCATCTGCAGTAACAATGGAAAATCACTGTTTAACAGTAGTACTATCCTAAGCCATTTTGCCGCCCGTTTTTATACCAAGGGAGGATTTCTCCCCCTGAACATTTTTTGGCAGCGCCCGAATGCTAACAGCGCTGGGTGGTGACTGATTGGTTGACAGACTAGGCGAGCCTGTGGTTGAGCTGCGCCTAATATTTAGGCTTGATCAGTGAAATTAGAGAAATTCGCGTCAGGGTGTCCATTGCCTGTCGCGCCAGGCCTGTTTCCACCTGTTGTAGCCCTTGAAGGTCCAGCAGTCCATCTAGATAAAGGTAGGTGACCACCGAAGACGGAGATTATGCAGGCACATTCGGGTGACATGCTGATAAATTATGAAGACCTGGCAAGGCCGCACTGAGGCGCAGTGCTAATTCGTGTATAGGGATGTAAATCCGACCTTTGGCCAGAACCATTGAATATCTCGACGGTCTGATGGGCTGGCGACTTAATTCTTGTTTTAGAAAATGCGCAACAAAAGGTTGGCCCGTGTTCTTGAGTTTCGTGTGCTTGCGTTTATCCGTTCGGGTGCAGAAAAAACAATTATCAGGGGGAATCCTCCCCTCTTGGTAGTTCTACAGTTAAAATACAAAGCGGCACTAATAAGAGCCACATGAAAAATATGTTTAAAAAACCGGCCCTTATAAGGGTCACAAAGAAAAACTATGCAAAAAGTACAAAAACGGCCCTAATAAGGGCCGCATAGAAAATCCAAGTTAAATTACTAAAACGGCCCTAATAAGGGACGCAAAACGAATCAGTGTTTGAATAATATATAAAACAAGGCCCTAAAAAGGGCCACAAATATGTCACACTTGCCATTTATACATTTTCTCCCATTTCAGCCATAAGTAAAACAGACATCAAACGATAATCAATCATTATAAAAAGGTGTCAAATTGACAGACAGATTATGGCTGGATCTGGTGCAGCTAGTGCCGGAGATAATCTCCTGCTGTCATCGGATCCCGACGCTTGGGACGACTCGGCGCTCATTGCCGCCTACGACGAGGCTGTGGCTAAAGCCAGGGAGCTTGCGTTAGGCGGCGATGCTGCTAGTAGCAGTGTGGGCCGGGCTGCCGGTCAGTTATAGAGATAGTACACTCTTGTAATTCCTTTTATCTTACCGCCTCTCGTAGGGGGCTTGTCGCTACAGAATTCAGGCGAGATCCTACACTCTTTTCTTCTGCAGTTTTAGGCGGTAAGTTTTAAGGTGCCCTTCCTCTCCTCTGGCTCCATTCTGGCTCCTCTCCTCCGTGCGACCCGGAACTGCAGCCTATTTTGGTAGTGTGTTGCCCGCGGCATGCACACAGGTCTGCTAAGCAGCGTCCTCCCCTCTTCCTCCTCTTCCATCTTTCCCACCTTTTCTTACTCTTCCCCCTATTCCTCCTCTTCCTCGTCTCCCAAATCCTCTTCTCCCTCTTCCTCTTCTTCTCCCTCTTCCCCATTTCATCTTCTTCCCCCTCTTCCCCCTCTTCCCCCTCTTCCTCCTCTTCCCCTTTTCCTCTTCTTCCCTCTCTCTCCCCCCTTCCCCCTCTTCCTCTTCTTCCCCCCTCTTCCTCTTCTCCCCCCTCTTCCTCTTCTTCCTCTTCTTCCCCTCTTCCTCTTCTTCTCCCTCTTGCTCCTCTGCATCTTATCTCTCTTGCATCTTACTTATTCTTCTCTTTTTCCAGCTCTTCATACTCTACATCCTCTCCCTCGTCAACTTAGTCTCCCTTTCCCTATAATTCTCCCCTCTCCCTAATTTTTCCTCATTTAAAACCAGTTTTCTCGTGGTTTTGTCTATAACCTCTGCGGTTAAATTCTAGCAGGCAAGCAGCAGCAGCAGTCACAGCGAAAGCAGTCGAAGCATGCCAGCCAGCGGCATGAGCAGCCGAAGCCGCAGTGGAGCATCGGTGATCCCTGCCGAGCTGTCTGGTCCGAGGACGGTGTCGTGTACCGGGCTCGCATTGTGGACTTCACCAAAGCTGGCCGCTGCCTTGTTGAATTCATCGACTATGGCAACAGCGAGGAGCAGGCTATTGACGACTTGCTGCCGCCGGAACCAACGGTCGCCGCCGCGGCATCGGCTTCGGCCATAGACAATGGAAAAAATTCCGCTCGATTTGGCGGCAAAGCAGATAAAGATTATTTAATTCACCTTCAGCAGCAGCAGCCGCAGCCGCCACCGCCGCCGCTACCAAGCTTACCAACCGATGCTGCTGCTGCAATGGACGAACCGACTTATAATATGCTAATGAGCTGGTACATGTCCGGTTATTATACTGGTTATTATGTTGGACGAAATTCGGCAAAATGATTTTTTTGACTCATTTATTACTGATTACTGTCGTAAAAGTGTTTTTTTAACACAAGCACTCGATGCTTTGCATTTGTTTGAAAATACAAATTAAAAAATTGTCAATATAAACGTTATTCTATGTTAATCCTTAAAAAACTTCTCTAGATTTCTATTTAACCTGTCTCTAGATTTTTATATAAACCTGTCTCTAGATTTCTAGTGAATCTGTCTCTAGATTTCTACTGAATCTGTCTCTAGATTTCTTGTTAACCTGTCTCTAGATTTTTATATAAACCTGTCTCTAGATTTCTAGTGAATCTGTCTCTAGATTTCTAGTGAATCTGTCTCTAGATTTCTTGTTAACCTGTCTCTAGATTTTTATATAAACCTGTCTCTAGATTTCTAGTGAACCTGTCTCTAGATTTCTTGTGAATCTGTCTCTAGATTTTTATTTAAGCTGTCTCTAGATTTTTATATAAACCTGTCTCTAGATTTCTAGTGAATCTGTCTCTAGATTTCTAGTGAACCTGTCTCTAGATTTCTTGTAAATCTGTCTCTAGATTTCTAGTGAACCTGTCTCTAGATTTCTTGTGAATCTGTCTCTAGATTTCTTGTGAATCTGTCTCTAGATTTCTTGTGAATCTGTCTCTAGATTTCTTTTGAATCTGTCTCTAGATTTCTTGTAAATCTGTCTCTAGATTTCTTGTGAATCTGTCTCTAGATTTCTTGTGAATCTGTCTTTAGATCTGTAATAAGTCTGTCTCTCGGTTTCTAATGAACCTGTGTTTAGATTTCTTTATAAAGCAGTCTTTAGATATCTAGCGAACATGTCTCTATATTTTTAAGTAGCATGTCTCTAGATTCCAAATGAAAAATCTATTTCAGCTGTCCGATAAAGGTTATTAGACTGAAATCGATAGGCGCAGCTAACACTAACAGTAACAAAACTATCAGTTGCTATGCGTTATCAGAGCACTGGCGGACAGGTGAGCGGCCTAACCTTCGAGGAGGCTCTGTTCACTCTGTACGCGCCAGATGGCGGCCTGCTTATGCCTGAGTTCGTGCCCCGGCTCACCCTGCCAGAGTTAGAGGCGCTGGCTAGGCTGAATTACCTGCAGCTGTGCGTGCGCATCGCCAGGCACTTCATTGATCCTAGCGAAATAGCCACAGATGAACTGTCTGGTAGGATCATCATTTTACAGCAGTGGCTAGCAATGCTAACAGTCATTCTCAAGGACACCATACTTTACTGTCTTTGTTTAAGACTTTAACATCCTACTAAGTGACTGTCAAATGTGACTGATTTTTTTATATTCACAAATTATACTGATTCAATCCCATTCGCATCGATTCACTTCCATTCACATTGATTCACTTCCATTCACGTTGATTCACTCCCATTCACGTTGATTCACTCCCATTCACATTGATTCACTTCCGTTCACATTGATTCGCTTCCATTCACATTGATTCACTTCCATTCACATTCAACTTTTCCATTCACATTGATTCACATCGATTCACTTTCATTTGCATTGATTCACTCCGATTCACATTGATACACTCCCATTCATATTGATTCACTTCCGTTCACATCGATTCACTCCCATTCATATTGATTCACTTCCATTCACATTCAACTTTTCCATTCACATTGATTCACATCGATTCACTTTCATTTGCATTGATTCACTCCGATTCACATTGATACACTCCCATTCATATTGATTCACTTCCGTTCACATCGATTCACTCCCATTCATATTGATTCACTTCCATTCACATTCAACTTTTCCATTCACATTGATTCACATCGATTCACTTTCATTTGCATTGATTCACTCCGATTCAGATTGATTCACTTCCGTTCACATCGATTCACTCCGATTCACATTGATTCACTTCCATTCACATTGATTCACTTCTATTCTCATTGATTCACATGGATTCACTCTCATTCACATTGGTTCACATCCATTCACATTAATTTACTACCATTAACTTGGATTCACTTCCATTTACGTTGATTCACATCGATTCACTTTCATTCGCAATGATTCACATTGATTCACCTAAATTCACATTGATTCACATTGATTCGCTTCCATTCAAATTGATTCACTGCCATTCACATTGATTTACTACCATTAACTTTGATTCACTTCCATCCACGTAGATTCACATCGATTCACTTTCATTCGCAATGATTCACATTGATTCACTCCGATTCACATTGATTCACTTCCGTTCACATGGATTCACTCCCATTCACATTGATTCACTTCCATTTAACTTGATTCACTCCCATTCACATTAATTTACTACCATTAACTTTGATTCACTTCCATTCACATTGATTCACTTCAATTCACACTGATTCACTTCAATTCACATTGATTCACTTCCATTCACATTGATTCACTTCCATTCACATTGATTCACTTCAATTCACACTGATTCACACTGATTTACTTTGATTCACTTCCATTCACATTGATTCACTTCAATTCACACTGATTCACACTGATTTACTTTGATTCACTTCCATTCACATTGATTCACTTCAATTCACACTGATTCACACTGATTTACTTTGATTCACTGCCATTCACATTGATTCACATTGATTCACTCCCATTTATATTGGTTCACTTCCATTCACATTGATTCACTCCGATTCACATCGATTCACTCCGATTCACATCGATTCACTTCAATTGACACTGATTCACTTCCATTCACATTGATTAACCTCCATTCACATCAACAAAACGCCGGTTTCTGAGTGAATCGGATTTTTTCGGAAATAGTTTGTTTTTTTGTCAATTTCCAGTTGTACTGACGGAGGCTTACAGAGGAATTGAGCCGAATCTACAGTCGCCTAGAATTCACCAACTGAGTGACAGTGTCTCGGTTTTGGAGATGTTTCACACGCCGACTCTCTGTTTCAAGGACTACTCAATGTGCTTTACCACGGCGCTGATGAATCGCTTCCTGAAGAAGCGTCAGGCATCGTGCGTGTCGCTTGTTGGTCAGCGCTGCAATTATCGTGTTTCTATACATATCGGCGAATAATAATTTTGTTAAGTTTGTCGACAATAAGTAATCATTAGACACAATCACACAGATACTGTACGCAGGCACAAAATCACACAGGTGTGTACATCTATCTGCCCAGACTTTCTCATCGTCTCGTCAGGTATTGTACACTCTCACTGTGCCTTGGAGGTTGGCCCTCAAGGGTCTCAAGAAGCCCCAAAGCCTTCTCTCCGTGACTGCGCTCCAAATGAACGTGGCTTCGCTGCGGATTCGAGCTCAGGACCCTGGTGAGGCAGAGGCCTTAACCACTCTGCAGTGCGTGATAGATCTAAGCACATTAATCACTACAGAAATGTAGTTCAACTTCCTAATATGCAAAGGCTAGCACGCACTTAGAGAGCATGATTTCAAGGTCACTTAGGTCACGTGCTTTGTCAACATTCCAGCCACATCCGGTGACACGGGTGGCTCGGCCATTCGAGCTGTGGAGTCCCTGGGCAGCGCTAATCGGCTTAGTTTAATCGTCCTGCTGCCAGGGGGTCGAGTGTCCACCTATCAACGCATTGCCATGACAACCAGCCAGTGCGAGCGAGTGCGCGCTGTCTCGGTTGCTATGGACTCGGATCAGCTTGACGACGTTATCCGGGCGGCGGTTATGCAGAGAGAGTCAACGAATAGCACTAGCGAGCAGCTGCTATTGTGCACTCAGAACTCGGCAAACTGGGGCAGGATTCTCTTCCAGATACCGGCCTATTTCTATGCCTACTTCAGTGTGAGCTGCACCTAATATTGACTTCTATTTACACTTTTCACATCCTTTCACCCCATTCACGTATTTTCACGCTATTCACATATTTTCACCCCATCCGCATATTTTCACCCCATTCACGTATTTTCACGCCATTCACATATTTTCACCCCATCCGCATATTTTCACCTTATCCAAACATTTTCACCCCATTCACATACGAGCGTATTTTCGCCCCATTCACATATTTTCACGCCAAATTCGCCCCATTCACCTTTCCAGGCCACCCGCCGCGTTGGCCAGCAGGTGGAGTTCTTCATCCCAACCGGCGGCTGCGGTAACCTGACCGCGGCCTGCCTGGCCCGCCTCATGGGCCTCCCTATCGCTGCCTGCGCCGCCACCAATCAGAATGCTGCCGCTCACGCCCTCATTGCCGAGGGCCGCTTCCAGCCCAAGCCGTCCGTGTGCACCACTTCCGTTGCTATTGATATTGCCGTGAGGATTTTTGTACTTTAAATGGCGTTTAAATTGATGGATATATCGCCTAGACGCTGTGTACAAGTGTTCAGTCCATGGACTGGGAGAGGCGCCGCCCCCACCCACATTTTTACCACGGGATTTTATTTCACTCATTAAGCATATTGTTTATTTCATCCGGATCAGATTCGAACTCCCGACCTCTCTCACTGTGGGTCCTTAGTTCGAATCCGCAGCTATGTTATATTAAATTATAAGCCCCATTTCAACTGTACCCAGATGCTTGTATGCAGTAAGGTATTCTGTACATATCGCCTCACCAAATCCCCACCGCTTTCTGCCCACAGAATCCCTACAACATCCCCAGACTGCTCAGTCTGTTCATCAAGAGTCGAGAGAGAACGGCCGAGTTGGCCAGACAGTTTGATGCCAGGGCGCTTGTGGAACTCACCGAACAGGAGCGGGCAGATGTGAGATGTCTTTGCTTATCTTCCTGTGGCTCTATTCTATCACCGATAGTCTGCTCACACCTGCTCACTGTACCCTTCTGATCACTCTGATTTCAGCTTGCCGCATTGACTCACTTCTATTACACTTCTTATTCACACTGATCCCACATCTATTCACTCTGATCCCAGCTCTATTCACACTGATCACACATCTATTCACTGTGATCCCACATCTATTTACTGTGATCCCACATCTATTCACACTGATCCCGCATCTATTCACACTGATCTCACATCTATTCACACTGATCCCACATCTATTCACTCTGATCCCACATCTATTCACACTGATCCCGCATCTATTCACACTGATCTCACATCTATTCACACTGATCCCACATCTATTCACTCTGATCCCTCATCTATTCACTCTGATCCCACATCTATTCACACTGATCCCACTATTATTATAACATCTTATTCGTATCTATTCACTGTGAATATGGTTTCATCGTGTAGAAAAACTATTCAAATATAATATTTAAGAGGCCTGTATGAAATTATCCATTTCAGTACCGTCAAAATTTAACCTCCGCAGTTGCGCAAGCTCCTCGGCGTTGAATCGTCCGTTGCTACGGACGCCGAATGTCAGGCGGCGATTCTGCGTTCGCATATCGAGCTAAAATACCTGGCCTGTCCGCACACCGCCTGCGCCCTACTGCCTGCCACCCTGCGCGATCGGCCCGGCCCTGACACGCCCTACTTTCCTAGCCTAGCTCCGCCTAGGGTGGTCTATGCCACGGCGCATCCTGCCAAATTCGCTGATCTTTATCGAGATCGTCATCTGCCGCAGCCCGACACTCTCCCGGAGGTCCTAGAGCGCCTCACCCGGCTGCCCGAGCGCTGCCTCGCCTGGTCTAGCGGCGACCTGACCGACTGTGTTGCTAAACTCAACGGCCTGATTGACGAACTGCTGTTGCTAGGGCATTGATCGGCCTAACTTATCTGCCTGAGCACGCTTCCATTTTACTAGACTGCTCTACTCAATTCGATTCTGCTCTACTCACCCTACTCTATTACACCCAATCCAATCGACTCTATCCATTTCAATCCACTCTATCCAATCCAATCCACTTTATCAATCCAATCCACTCTATCCAATCCAATCCACTCTATCCAATCCAATCCACTCTATCCATTTTAATCCACTCTATCCAATCCAATCCACTCTATTTTATCCAATCCACTATATTCTACCCAATCCACTCTATTCTACCCAATCCACTCTATTCTAGCCAATCCACTCTATCAAATCCGATCCACTCTATTCTACCCAATCCACTCTATTCTACCCAATCCACTCTATTCTACCCAATCCACTCTATTCTACCCAATCCACTCTATTCTACCCAATCCACTCTATTCTACCCAATCCACTCTATTCTACCCAATCCACTCTATTCTACCCAATCCACTCTATTCTACCCAATCCACTCTATTCTACCCAATCCACTCTATTCTACCCAATCCACTCTATCAAATCCGATCCACTCTATTCTACCCAATCCACTCTATTCTACCCAATCCACTCTATTCTAGCCAATCCACTCTATCAAATCCGATCCACTCTATTCTACCCAATCCACTCTATTCTACCCAATCCACTCTATTCTACCCAATCCACTCTATTCTAGCCAATCCACTCTATCAAATCCGATCCACTCTATTCTACCCAATCCACTCTATTCTACCCAATCCACTCTATTCTACCCAATCCACTCTATTCTACCCAATCCACTCTATCAAATCCGATCCACTCTATCCAATCACATTTATCAAATCGATAACCTTTGTCAAATTTCTAGCCGCTTTTGTTAGTCGGGCTCGATGAAACTACCTGCCCTGGCTTACTTTCAGACCAAATTAACTGCTTTGATACTCGAAATCGATTCGGGGAAAAATTATTTCAAAAGCTTGCGTGCTTGATGCTTTTTGGCTACAGTGTTTTAGCGACAATTTTTTTTAGTCCGGTTTTTGTCTGTGGCACAGCAACCAATGTCTAGTGAGATTGATTTCTATGAAAAAAAACTTTTTGTCAATTTTGAGATCATCAATCAGCCATCGGAGAGAAGTCATAAAACTATTACCGCCTTAAATCAGACTCTAACGCGAATACCTTCATAGTATTTTAATTTAATTAAGCAGTAACGCCTTTCCAAATCGCTTATTTAAATCATGCAGATTCTGTAGGCTATTTGCGGTGGTGTTTTTACCAATTCATTTGGTCAGTTTCTTCAAAATTACTCATGTTTATCTTCATATATCGACTTTAGATTTGAATCGTTGTTTATCGAATTTACAAATTAGTTCAACTATTTTCTGATCGATTCAAATCGGCGACATATTTTTTATTGAAGAACGAGCTACTGCTTGTGTTGCCATTGTGCTTTTTGTGCAATATGAATATTATGAATAGATTTTTATCTGGACTTAAATATTTATAAATAAATTAACCTTTATTGCCTTAGTGCAATATTATGATTTTAATGTCTCCATTTAACCTTTTATCCTTACCATACAATTGATTTGCCGTCTTTGAAAATATTTTCCTTTCATTTTAAGCATCTGATTCATGCTAGCACTTGAAGTCTAGGGAAGCAAATATTATTATGGCAGACTGTCGATTGCAGCCATAGACTAAGATTAATTGATTTATTCTACATTTAAATATGCACTTGCATCCCCAACGAGGCTAAGTACATAAATTTCTGGCTTGGGGGTTTGTCGAGTAATTTACCAACTTAGTTTACCTCAGACAGCGAGGGTAGTGTACGCTGCCTGGCAATGGCAGGCTTTTTTACTACGCTTTCTTAAGAATTCATTTTTTGTTGGCTGTCGAATTCTATTGGCTGTCGAATACTATTGGCTCTTGAATTCTGTTGGTTGTCGAATTCTATTGGCTGTCGAATACTATTGGCTCTTGAATTCTGTTGGTTGTCGAATACTATTGGCTGTCGAATACTATTGGCTCTTGAATTCTGTTGGTTGTCGAATTCTATTGGCTCTCAAATTCTATTGGCTCTTGATTTCTATTGGCTCTTGAATTCTATTGGCTCCTGAATTATATTGGTTGTCGAATTCTATTAGCTGTAGAAAAAGAAAAGGCTGCTGTAAATTGTTTTCTATTGGATGCAGAATTAACTGTGCTTTATTGCAAATGGGATCACATATAAAGATTTTTAAGTCTAGCTTGGAGGCTAAGTTGTTAGTCTTTCATTTGTCAGTGCCATGGTTCGAAACTGTTTGATATGGAAAAGTAAAAACACAGATTTCGCATATCGCACAAATTCTGTTAGCTTTGATTTGCGTCCATTATTGACTCGTATATTTGAGCAAATGGAATGGTTTTATCGTTTAACAATCCAAAATGTTTTTGCTTTGCACGAAATCAATTTTAGATCCGAAACCCACATCAGTTGTGAGGGTCTAATAGTAGTATGAATGGTAGATTTTATATAAATACGTAAATGTACGTAAAAAACTGACTGCACGAAGGCTTAAAATATTTTTTTTATCTAAATTGGTTGATAGATAAAACCGATGCTTCAATTCTTCGCTTATCTTAAATTAATATAACTAGACAATTTATATTCGGAGAAACATGATAAAAAAGGCCGTCAAACAAGTCACGTGACAGGCCATGGCCAATCAAAAATGCTTCTCATGCGTTTGATGAATTTTTGGTGTATTTCAAGTGAAAAAAAAACAACTTCATGTGCTTTCATATAATATTCTCTGTTTTATGAGCGAAACGAAATGTTACCAAAGATATTTGTGTAAGCACTACACTAAAGCCAAAAAAATAATTTAATAACTACTTTAAGTAGCAAAAATGTACTTCAAATAGCAACCGCGATATCTGGGATGTGACGTACAGGGCATATGATTATAGTATTTTCTAACTCTTTAGGATGATTGTTAAACTGACAAATAAGTATTTTGCTGTACTATTTATATGTTACATAAGTTAATTATTTCAAATCAAATTTATAAAGTTCCAATATGAAGATCCAATATTGTTAATCATCTTTAACATCAGTTGCAGTCGCGTTTGATAGTGGGCATGCGGTTCTGCGTGTTCAGATGGGTCAGCCTCTCTTTATTGTCGCGCAAACTGGGCGCCTGCATGAATATTCCTAGCGCGCCTGTGATTGGTTAGGACAGAATATGACTGGTTGCTTCTGATTGGTTGGCTTGCTTTATTGGCCGTAAGAAAATTGTAGATTAAAACTCAACTAACCAATGATTGCAGCACAGCTAAATAGCCACATGAACAGCCGGTCCAGCACTACCGCTACGTACTTCCAATCGTCCCGAATCTAAAAAACAAACCAAATTAGTCTTTAAAGACTTCTCACATTTAATCCGCGATTTCATTGAATAGGCATTTAAAGCATGATCTAAAGAAATCTGTAATTTCCCGTGTTCTCTATTGAGTGTCATCTGTCACTTCTGTGTTCTCTATTGAGTGTCATCTGTCACTTCTGTGTTCTCTATTGAGAGTCATCTGTCACTTCTGTGTTCTCTATTGGGTGTCATCTGTCACTTCTGTGTTCTCTATTGGGTGTCATCTGTCACTTCTGTGTTCTCTATTGAGAGTCATCTGTCACTTCTGTGTTCTCTATTGAGAGTCATCTGTCACTTCTGTGTTCTCTATTGGGTGTCATCTGTCACTTCTGTGTTCTCTATTGGGTGTCATCTGTCACTTCTGTGTTCTCTATTGAGTGTCATCTGTCACTTCTGTGTTCTCTATTGAGAGTCATCTGTCACTTCTGTGTTCTCTATTGGGTGTCATCTGTCACTTCTGTGTTCTCTTTTGAGTGTCATCTGTCACTTCTGCGTTCTCTTTTGGGTGCCATCTGTCACTTCTGTGTTCTCTACTGAGTGTCATCTGTCACTTCTGTGTTCTCTATTGAGTGTCATCTGTCACTTCTGTGTTCTCTTTTGAGTGTCATCTGTCACTTCTGTGTTCTCTTTTGAGTGTCATCTGTCACTTCTGTGTTCTCTATTGAGTGTCATCTGTCACTTCTGTGTTCTCTATTGAGTGTCATCTGTCACTTCTGTGTTCTCTATTGAGTGTCATCTGTCACTTCTGTGTTCTCTACTGAGAGTCATCTGTCACTTCTGTGTTCTCTACTGAGAGTCATCTGTCACTTCTGTGTTCTCTATTGAGAGTCATCTGTCACTTCTGTGTTCTCTATTGAGAGTCATCTGTCACTTCTGTGTTCTCTACTGAGAGTCATCTGTCACTTCTGTGTTCTCTATTGAGAGTCATCTGTCACTTCTGTGTTCTCTATTGAGAGTCATCTGTCACTTCTGTGTTCTCTATTGAGAGTCATCTGTCACTTCTGTGTTCTCTACTGAGAGTCATCTGTCACTTCTGTGTTCTCTACTGAGAGTCATCTGTCACTTCTGTGTTCTCTACTGAGAGTCATCTGTCACTTCTGTGTTCTCTACCGAGAGTCATCTGTCACTTCTGTGTTCTCTTTTGGGTGTCATCTGTCACTTCTGTGTTCTCTACTGAGAGTCATCTGTCACTTCTGTGTTCTCTTTTGAGTGTCATCTGTCACTTCTGTGTTCTCTATTGAGTGTCATCTGTCACTTCTGTGTTCTCTATTGAGTGTCATCTGTCACTTCTGTGTTCTCTATTGAGTGTCATCTGTCACTTCTGTGTTCTCTACTGAGAGTCATCTGTCACTTCTGTGTTCTCTACTGAGAGTCATCTGTCACTTCTGTGTTCTCTACTGAGAGTCATCTGTCACTTCTGTGTTCTCTACTGAGTGTCATCTGTCACTTCTGTGTTCTCTATTGAGAGTCATCTGTCACTTCTGTGTTCTCTACTGAGAGTCATCTGTCACTTCTGTGTTCTCTATTGAGAGTCATCTGTCACTTCTGTGTTCTCTATTGAGAGTCATCTGTCACTTCTGTGTTCTCTACTGAGAGTCATCTGTCACTTCTGTGTTCTCTATTGAGAGTCATCTGTCACTTCTGTGTTCTCTATTGAGAGTCATCTGTCACTTCTGTGTTCTCTATTGAGAGTCATCTGTCACTTCTGTGTTCTCTACTGAGAGTCATCTGTCACTTCTGTGTTCTCTACTGAGAGTCATCTGTCACTTCTGTGTTCTCTACTGAGAGTCATCTGTCACTTCTGTGTTCTCTACCGAGAGTCATCTGTCACTTCTGTGTTCTCTTTTGGGTGTCATCTGTCACTTCTGTGTTCTCTACTGAGAGTCATCTGTCACTTCTGTGTTCTCTATTGAGAGTCATCTGTCACTTCTGTGTTCTCTACTGAGAGTCATCTGTCACTTCTGTGTTCTCTATTGAGAGTCATCTGTCACTTCTGTGTTCTCTATTGAGAGTCATCTGTCACTTCTGTGTTCTCTACTGAGAGTCATCTGTCACTTCTGTGTTCTCTACTGAGAGTCATCTGTCACTTCTGTGTTCTCTATTGAGTGTCATCTGTCACTTCTGTGTTCTCTACTGAGAGTCATCTGTCACTTCTGTGTTCTCTACTGAGAGTCATCTGTCACTTCTGTGTTCTCTATTGAGAGTCATCTGTCACTTCTGTGTTCTCTATTGAGAGTCATCTGTCACTTCTGTGTTCTCTACTGAGAGTCATCTGTCACTTCTGTGTTCTCTATTGAGAGTCATCTGTCACTTCTGTGTTCTCTATTGAGAGTCATCTGTCACTTCTGTGTTCTCTATTGAGAGTCATCTGTCACTTCTGTGTTCTCTACTGAGAGTCATCTGTCACTTCTGTGTTCTCTACTGAGAGTCATCTGTCACTTCTGTGTTCTCTACTGAGAGTCATCTGTCACTTCTGTGTTCTCTACCGAGAGTCATCTGTCACTTCTGTGTTCTCTTTTGGGTGTCATCTGTCACTTCTGTGTTCTCTACTGAGAGTCATCTGTCACTTCTGTGTTCTCTTTTGAGTGTCATCTGTCACTTCTGTGTTCTCTATTGAGTGTCATCTGTCACTTCTGTGTTCTCTATTGAGTGTCATCTGTCACTTCTGTGTTCTCTATTGAGTGTCATCTGTCACTTCTGTGTTCTCTACTGAGAGTCATCTGTCACTTCTGTGTTCTCTACTGAGAGTCATCTGTCACTTCTGTGTTCTCTACTGAGAGTCATCTGTCACTTCTGTGTTCTCTACTGAGTGTCATCTGTCACTTCTGTGTTCTCTATTGAGAGTCATCTGTCACTTCTGTGTTCTCTACTGAGAGTCATCTGTCACTTCTGTGTTCTCTATTGAGAGTCATCTGTCACTTCTGTGTTCTCTATTGAGAGTCATCTGTCACTTCTGTGTTCTCTACTGAGAGTCATCTGTCACTTCTGTGTTCTCTATTGAGAGTCATCTGTCACTTCTGTGTTCTCTATTGAGAGTCATCTGTCACTTCTGTGTTCTCTATTGAGAGTCATCTGTCACTTCTGTGTTCTCTACTGAGAGTCATCTGTCACTTCTGTGTTCTCTACTGAGAGTCATCTGTCACTTCTGTGTTCTCTACTGAGAGTCATCTGTCACTTCTGTGTTCTCTACCGAGAGTCATCTGTCACTTCTGTGTTCTCTTTTGGGTGTCATCTGTCACTTCTGTGTTCTCTACTGAGAGTCATCTGTCACTTCTGTGTTCTCTATTGAGAGTCATCTGTCACTTCTGTGTTCTCTACTGAGAGTCATCTGTCACTTCTGTGTTCTCTATTGAGAGTCATCTGTCACTTCTGTGTTCTCTATTGAGAGTCATCTGTCACTTCTGTGTTCTCTATTGAGAGTCATCTGTCACTTCTGTGTTCTCTACTGAGAGTCATCTGTCACTTCTGTGTTCTCTATTGAGAGTCATCTGTCACTTCTGTGTTCTCTATTGAGAGTCATCTGTCACTTCTGTGTTCTCTATTGAGAGTCATCTGTCACTTCTGTGTTCTCTACTGAGAGTCATCTGTCACTTCTGTGTTCTCTACTGAGAGTCATCTGTCACTTCTGTGTTCTCTACTGAGAGTCATCTGTCACTTCTGTGTTCTCTACCGAGAGTCATCTGTCACTTCTGTGTTCTCTTTTGGGTGTCATCTGTCACTTCTGTGTTCTCTACTGAGAGTCATCTGTCACTTCTGTGTTCTCTATTGAGAGTCATCTGTCACTTCTGTGTTCTCTACTGAGAGTCATCTGTCACTTCTGTGTTCTCTATTGAGAGTCATCTGTCACTTCTGTGTTCTCTATTGAGAGTCATCTGTCACTTCTGTGTTCTCTACTGAGAGTCATCTGTCACTTCTGTGTTCTCTACTGAGAGTCATCTGTCACTTCTGTGTTCTCTACTGAGAGTCATCTGTCACTTCTGTGTTCTCTACCGAGAGTCATCTGTCACTTCTGTGTTCTCTACTGAGAGTCATCTGTCACTACTGTGTTCTCTACTGAGAGTCATATCTCAAGCTCTCAACTGTTCCCAGTTCGCACCGTGTTTCTCTCGTCCTCCTTCTTCATGTGTCCGGCTATATTCCTGACTCCCTCCAGCGCCAGCTCGATCTCGTTGATGACGCCAGACGAGCCGGTCATTGCGGTCCGCCTGCTCCGCAGCCGCTGGCGCATGACCTCCTGGCCAAGGTCATCGTCTGCCTCGCCGGATGCTGCATCGCCGGATGCTGAGAAGTTGAACAGCCTCTCGCTGTCGTCTCCGCCAAAATTCGGAATCACCTTTGTGATCGGGTTTCAGTGTTGAATATTGCTTCGATGAGAGTCTGTGTTCTCTACTGAGAGAGAGTTCTCTACTGTCCTAACCAGGTCTAAGATTCGAACTCCCGACCTCTTTCGTTAAATTTTCCATTTAAATAAGCGAGGGGGTGAGTGGCAGAGCGTTTAACGAGTTTGCCTCTCGCCCAAGGTCCCTGAACTCAATTCCAAATTGTGCACTTTTCTCACCTCCTCCTTCCGTCGCTCAGTCTCCGGCTTCTTCATCAGCAGCAGCTTGGGCAGTGTACGCATGAACACCTGACGCACCCAGGGCGACATGACGTAGGTGTCAGGCGATCGCCAGTGTACATTCAGCACAATGACCGTGGCCATGACCGACAGAGTGACTAGGATCATTGTGAACAGCAAGTACTTGAGGATCAGCGGCACCACCAGGGAGGTCGGCGGACAGATGTCGAAGATGAGCAGGAAGAACACGGTTAGTGACAGCAGGATGTTGATTGACAGGGACATCTTCTCGCCGGATTCTCCAGGCAGGTAAAACACGAGGATAGTCAGGAAGCTGATTGCTAGGCAGGGGCAGATGAGGTTGATGCCATAGAACAGGGTCTTGCGGCGAATAATGAGGCAGAATGTGAGATCGAGGTACGGTTCCGGGCAGCACTTGTAGGTCTCGATATTTCTCTTTGCAGTCACCTCTGTGAATGCGAGGGCCAGGTGAGATACTTTCACTGTGCTGTCATCTCACCCACTGTGTTATCATCCCACCCACTGTGTTATCATCTCACCCACTGTGTTATCATCTCACCCACTGTGCTATCATCTCACCCACTGTGTTATCATCTCACCCACTGTGTTATCATCTCACCCACTGTGTTATCATCTCACCCACTGTGTTATCATCTCACCCACAGTGTTATCATCTCACCCACTGTGTTATCATCTCACCCACTGTGTTATCATCTCACCCACAGTGTTATCATCTCACCCACTGTGTTATCATCTCACCCACTGTGTTATCATCTCACCCACAGTGTTATCATCTCACCCACTGTGTTATCATCCCACCCACTGTGTTATCATCTCACCCACTGTGTTATCATCCCACCCACTGTGTTATCATCTCACACACTGTGTTATCATCTCACCCACTGTGTTATCATCTCACCCACTGTGTTATCATTTCATTCGTATGTCATCCAATGAAATTTGCAGGGCCTAATGAAGGAAGCTGATGACAGCTTATCGGTGATTTACTGGTCGAGTCATCTCCTGCTCTCAAAATAGCAACTAAGCGAGTGGCAAGCATTTCAACACTGAATTCTGGTTAAGCAGTAAATGTGCAGGTCATGCTTAGGAGGATTAACATTCGAGTCTGGTCCATGGCGTTCGATTCGTGATAATCCGAACAAGGAAGCTTTAGCAGTGAGCACTCTAGTTCTGAGCACACTCCCTGAAAAAAACTGAGAGCCAGGTGTGTCAAGCCTAGATTGAGCTTGGGGCCGATATTTAGCCGGAGGGAAGAGAAGGCTAGAAAAAACGAATGTTATTATTTCAGTACTCGGACAACTTCATCAGGCCGCCCCAGCGAAGGCACGTTCGATAATCGACATCGATTCCTTAGGGGGCGGGTCAGTATTGATTGTCAATGTGCTGGAACCCTCACTGACTGCTGCTGCTGCGAGAAGCAGATTCGCTCTGTCCGCCTTAAATCTGCTCTTTTTCCTAGAAAGCCTGTTTACCCATGGATTCTAAGTGCTTGAGCCATTGCTTGGGATTAGCTATAGTAAAGGTCTAGAAATATTTGAGACTTTAGATGTCCATCTTAGTGCTGTGAAGGAACAGAAAGGATTGCTAGTCTAGCCCGTAGGCTGACGAATAAAATGGATTGCTAGTCTAGCCCGTTAGTGAAGGAATGGAATGGATTGCTAGTCTAGCCCGTTAGTGAAGGAATGGAATGGATTGCTAGTCTAGCCCGTTAGTGAAGGAATGGAATGGATTGCTAGTCTAGCCCGTTAGTGAAGGAATGGAATTGATTGCTAGTCTAGCCCGTTAGTGAAGGAATGGAATGGATTGCTAGTCTAGCCCGTTAGTGAAGGAATGGAATGGATTGCTAGTCTAGCCCGTAGGTTAAAGAATAGAATGGATTGCTAGTCTAGCCCGTAGGTTAAAGAATAGAATGGATTGCTAGTCTAGCCCGTTAGTGAAGGAATGGAATGGATTGCTAGTCTAGCCCGTGGGTTAAAGAATAGAATGGATTGCTAGTCTAGCCCGTAGGTTAAAGAATAGAATGGATTGCTAGTCTAGCCCGTTAGTGATGGAATGGAATGGATTGCTAGTCTAGCCCGTGGGTTAAAGAATAGAATGGATTGCTAGTCTAGCCCGTGGGTTAAAGAATAGAATGGATTGCTAGTCTAGCCCGTGGGTTAAAGAATAGGATGGATTGCTAGTCTAGCCCGTGGGTTAAAGAATAGAATGGATTGCTAGTCTAGCCCGTTAGTGAAGGAATAGAATGGATTGCTAGTCTAGCCCGTGGGTTAAAGAATAGAATGGATTGCTAGTCTAGCCCGTAGGTTAAAGAATATAATGGATTGCTAGTCTAGCCTATAGATAAGCGTTGCAAAAGTAAATTTTAAAGACTAAACTAAAAGCAGTTGATAGACAAGCTATTCTCAAAGTTCAGTAGCAGAAAATCGTTCAAGCAAAAAGAGACGAAAATTTCTGAGAGCTGGCAAAGGCTTTGATCTCGATCGCTTCACTCGCCCGGATCTGATGAGTCAGTCTCAATATATCTGAGTTCCCGTGGCCCCCTGTCAGACCCAGTCCGAAAAAAAACACAGAAATCAATCTGCAACGGCAGCAGCAGCGGAGACTTTTCAATTTAGCCAGGCAACAAGACCGACCGAGAGACAGAAGCTTGGGATAAAACTCCCGTCTTCCTATCTTAGTTCCTCTCTCTCTCTCTCTTGTTCCCTCATTCTTGTTTGCCGAATTCTCGCCTGCATGGATCCTCTTTCATCGACCACTTGTCTCCAGGGGTGGGTGTTGGGCAGGCGGCCTGTCGTGGACTCACCCAGGATGTCCCACTCGACATTGTCGACAAACTGGCTCAAATCGATCGCGTAGTCGATGTAGGCCCGACAGTCGTCGAAGCTCTGACGCCCGTTCCTGTCGGCTTCCTCCTTCTGTGCGACGTGGCGCAGGTCGATCAGGTAGCCATTGTGAGTCCAGGTGCCCAGTTTCAGGGTGCAGTTCTGAGTGTCGAACGGAAAGAATTCAACGTTGATTTCGCACTGGCTTTTGAAGATGATCGGCGGCCGCCACAGAATGGTGCCGTCGTTCAGCACGTTGACTTTGTTGGCCGAGCTGCCGAGGTCCCAGTCACCGCCGGCGCTGAAAGTGTGACGTAGAACAATGGGATTTGGGATTGACTGAGAATAGAAAGAATGGGATTTTGGATTGACTGAGAATAGAAAGAATGGGATTTGGGATTGACTGAGAATGGGAAGAATGGGATTTGGGATTCTCTGTGAATAGAAAGAATGGGATTTTGGATTGACTGAGAATAGAAAGAATGGGATTTTGGATTGACTGAGAATAGAAAGAATGGGATTTGGGATTGACTGAGAATGGGAAGAATGGGATTTGGGATTGACTGTGAATAGAAAGAATTGGATTTGGGATTGACTGAGAATGGGAAGAATGGGATTTTGTATTGACTGAGAATAGAAAGAATGGGATTTGGGATTCTCTGTGAATAGAAAGAATGGGATTTGGGATTGACTGAGAATGGGAAGAATGGGATTTGGGATTCTCTGTGAATAGAAAGAATGGGATTTTGGATTGACTGAGAATAGAAAGAATGGGATTTGGGATTCTCTGTGAATAAAAAGAATGGGATTTGGGATTGACTGAGAATAGAAAGAATGGGATTTGGGATTCTCTGTGAATAGAAAGAATGGGATTTTGGATTGACGGAGAATAGAAAGAATGGGATTTGGGATTCTCTGTGAATAGAAAGAATGGGATTTAGGATTGACGGTAAATGGGAAGAATGGGATTTGAGATTGAGTGTGACGGGGAACAATGAGATCTTTCATTGAGTGTGACGGGGAACAATGGGATCTTTCATTGAGTGTGACGGGGAACAATGGGATCTTTGATTGAGTGTGACGGGGAACAATGGGATCTTTGATTGAGTGTGACGGGGAACAATGGGATCTTTGATTGAGTGTGACGGGGAACAATGGGATCTTTGATTGAGTGTGACGGGGAACAATGGGATCTTTGATTGAGTGTGACGGGGAACAATGGGATCTTTGATTGAGTGTGACGGGGAACAATGGGATCTTTGATTGAGTGTGACGGGGAACAATGGGATCTTTGATTGAGTGTGACGGGGAACAATGGGATCTTTGATTGAGTGTGACGGGGAACAATGGGATCTTTGATTGAGTGTGACGGGGAACAATGGGATCTTTGATTGAGTGTGACGGGGAACAATGGGATCTTTGATTGAGTGTGACGGGGAACAATGGGATCTTTGATTGAGTGTGACGGGGAACAATGGGATCTGTGATTGAGTGTGACGGGGGAACAGTGGGATCTTTGATTGAGTGTGACAGGGGAACAATGGGATCTTTCATTGAATGTGACTGGGTAGTATTGGATCTGATAATATTCATATTTGCAGGAGGGCGCTGGCGCATTATTAGGAGACAGTGGGGAATTTCGGGCATTTCATCAGCCCACACCACAAGCAAACAGATACTAAATGCTGGCACACACCCACACACGTGTGAACATCTGCCCTGAATATTTCATCGTAAATCACTGTGCCTCAAGGGCGTAAATTTCACGACAAGCCATCAAGACTTCTCGCCGTGCACTCACTTATTGTAGAGCACGAGATCCGGTGTCCAGATATCCTCAGACGGAATGTGCAACTCGGAAATATTGCCATAGTTGCTGTGATTCCAGACAAAGTTGGGGTCGTACCACTGCTGGGACACCCACATGTTCAGCGTGACAATCTGGTTCTTTTCGTCCTGCATGCGTCCAATAAAAATGAGATGAGATTAATAAATAAAGCGAAGACTGCGCGTTTTGCTTGTTTTGTCTTTTTCAACAAATTCCAAATCCCTATCCTAATGTACCAAACAACTGCTTATCCTCCTGCTGATCTAGCTTTTTGAAGTTCGCTTTTTTGACCCTCGATGGATTTTGCTTTGAACCTGTTCAATAGTTAGGTTTTGAGATTTTGAGATGAATTTTAAACACTCCACTCATGCCGATAGTGTAGGCAGAGCTTGTGACGCAGCACTTAGTTTTATTAGGCTGCTGTCTACTATATAAATACTGTGCCTTGCTTTGAATCCAGGAATAGAATCGATTGCTAGTCTAGCTTATGAATGAAGGAATAGAATGGATTGCTAGTCTAGCTTATGAATGAAGGAATAGAATGGATTGCTAGTCTAGCTTATGAAGGAAGGAATAGAATGGATTGCTAGTCTAGCTTATAAATGAAGGAATAGAATGGATTGCTAGTCTAGCTTATGAATGAAGGAATAGAATGGATTGCTAGTCTAGCTTGTGAATGAGGGAATAGAATGGATTGCTAGTCTAGCTTATGAATGAAGGAATAGAATGGATTGCTAGTCTAGCTTGTGAATGAGGGAATAGAATGGATTGCTAGTCTAGCTTATGAATGAAGGAATAGAATGGATTGCTAGTCTAGCTTATGAATGAAGGAATAGAATGGATTGCTAGTCTAGCTTATGAATGAAGGAATAGAATGGATTGCTAGTCTAGCTTATGAATGAAGGAATAGAATGGATTGCTAGTCTAGCTTGTGAATGAAGGAATAGAATGGATTGCTAGTCTAGCTTATGAATGAAGGAATAGAATGGATTGCTAGTCTAGCTTATGAATGAGGGAATAGAATGGATTGCTAGTCTAGCTTATGAATGAAGGAATAGAATGGATTGCTAGTCTAGCTTGTGAATGAGGGAATAGAATGGATTGCTAGTCTAGCTTATGAATGAAGGAATAGAATGGATTGCTAGTCTAGCTTATGAATGAAGGAATAGAATGGATTGCTAGTCTAGCTTATAAATGAAGGAATAGAATGGATTGCTAGTCTAGCTTATGAATGAAGGAATAGAATGGATTGCTAGTCTAGCTTATGAATGAAGGAATAGAATGGATTGCTAGTCTAGCTTATGAATGAAGGAATAGAATGGATTGCTAGTCTAGCTTATGAATGAGGGAATAGAATGGATTGCTAGTCTAGCTTGTGAATGAAGGAATAGAATGGATTGCTAGTCTAGCTTGTGAATGAAGGAATAGAATGGATTGCTAGTCTAGCTTATGAATGAGGGAATAGAATGGATTGCTAGTCTAGCTTGTGAATGAAGGAATAGAATGGATTGCTAGTCTAGCTTGTGAATGAAGGAATAGAATGGATTGCTAGTCTAGCTTGTGAATGAAGGAATAGAATGGATTGCTAGTCTAGCTTGTGAATGAAGGAATAGAATGGATTGCTAGTCTAGCTTATGAATGAGGGAATAGAATGGATTGCTAGTCTAGCTTATGAATGAAGGAATAGAATGGATTGCTAGTCTAGCTTGTGAATGAAGGAATAGAATGGATTGCTAGTCTAGCTTATGAATGAAGGAATAGAATGGATTGCTAGTCTAGCTTATGAATGAAGGAATAGAATGGATTGCTAGTCTAGCTTATGAATGAGGGAATAGAATGGATTGCTAGTCTAGCTTGTGAATGAAGGAATAGAATGGATTGCTAGTCTAGCTTATGAATGAAGGAATAGAATGGATTGCTAGTCTAGCTTATGAATGAAGGAATAGAATGGATTGCTAGTCTAGCTTATGAATGAAGGAATAGAATGGATTGCTAGTCTAGCTTATGAATGAAGGAATAGAATGGATTGCTAGTCTAGCTTATGAATGAGGGAATAGAATGGATTGCTAGTCTAGCTTATGAATGAAGGAATAGAATGGATTGCTAGTCTAGCTTATAAATGAAGGAATAGAATGGATTGCTAGTCTAGCTTATGAATGAAGGAATAGAATGGATTGCTAGTCTAGCTTATGAATGAAGGAATAGAATGGATTGCTAGTCTAGCTTATGAATGAAGGAATAGAATGGATTGCTAGTCTAGCTTATGAATGAAGGAATAGAATGGATTGCTAGTCTAGCTTAATGAATGAAGGAATAGAATGGATTGCTAGTCTAGCTTATGAATGAAGGAATAGAATGGATTGCTAGTCTAGCTTATGAATGAGGGAATAGAATGGATTGCTAGTCTAGCTTGTGAATGAAGGAATAGAATGGATTGCTAATCTAGCTTGTGAATGAAGGAATAGAATGGATTGCTAGTCTAGCTTATGAATGAAGGAATAGAATGAATTGCTAGTCTAGCTTATGAATGAAGGAATAGAATGGATTGCTAGTCTAGCTTATGAATGAAGGAATAGAATGGATTGTTAGTCTAGTTTGTGAATGAAGGAATAGAATGGATTGCTAGTCTAGCTTATGAATGAAGAAATAGAATGGATTGCTAGTCTAGCTTATGAATGAAGGAATAGAATGGATTGCTAGTCTAGCTTATGAATGAAGGAATAGAATGGATTGCTAGTCTAGCTTAATGAATGAAGGAATAGAATGGATTGCTAGTCTAGCTTATGAATGAAGGAATAGAATGGATTGCTAGTCTAGCTTAATGAATGAAGGAATAGAATGGATTGCTAGTCTAGCTTATGAATGAAGGAATAGAATGGATTGCTAGTCTAGCTTATGAATGAAGGAATAGAATGGATTGCTAATCTAGCTTATGAATGAAGGAATAGAATGAATTGCTAGTCTAGCTTATGAATGAAGGAATAGAATGAATTGCTAGTCTAGCTTATGAATGAAGGAATAGAATGGATTGCTAGTCTAGCTTATGAATGAAGGAATAGAATGGATTGCTAGTCTAGCTTATGAATGAAGGAATAGAATGGATTGCTAGTCTAGCTTGTGAATGAAGGAATAGAATGGATTGCTAATCTAGCTTATGAATGAAGGAATAGAATGGATTGCTAGTCTAGCTTATGAATGAAGGAATAGAATGGATTGCTAGTCTAGCTTGTGAATGAAGGAATAGAATGGATTGCTAGTCTAGCTTATGAATGAAGGAATAGAATGGATTGCTAGTCTAGCTTATGAATGAAGGAATAGAATGGATTGCTAGTCTAGCTTATGAATGAAGGAATAGAATGGATTGCTAGTCTAGCTTATGAATGAAGAAATAGAATGGATTGCTAGTCTAGCTTAATGAATGAAGGAATAGAATGGATTGCTAGTCTAGCTTAATGAATGAAGGAATAGAATGGATTGCTAGTCTAGCTTATGAATGAAGGAATAGAATGGATTGCTAGTCTAGCTTATGAATGAAGGAATAGAATGGATTGCTAATCTAGCTTATGAATGAAGGAATAGAATGAATTGCTAGTCTAGCTTATGAATGAAGGAATAGAATGAATTGCTAGTCTAGCTTATGAATGAAGGAATAGAATGGATTGCTAGTCTAGCTTATGAATGAAGGAATAGAATGGATTGCTAGTCTAGCTTATGAATGAAGGAATAGAATGGATTGCTAGTCTAGCTTATGAATGAAGGAATAGAATGGATTGCTAGTCTAGCTAGTTTTGCACTGAGCCACAGATCAGTGCAAAAGTGCATAGTGTCGCTAACCACATCCAGTATCTGGGTGAGGCTGAGGTTCATGTACAGTAGTACAGGCTGGCTGTAGTTGGTGACGGGTCGCACGGAAGCCCGGTAGTTAGTTCGGTTCATCAGATCCTTGAACAGCTTCTTGGCACCCTCGATGGCTGACACACCTATGGAGGACAGTGAGGTTGGGTGTATAGCCGCGAGTTTACTAATGACCCAGTTAAAAATGAATCGGTTGCAGAATGCGAATTGGCTAGGTTTATCGCCCGATCGGCATCAGCAGGACTGCACGGATTCGGATCCATGGACATTTTTTGCCCTTCAGGTTTCTTTGCGCCATAATTCAGTTACCTAGACAGTGCGCCCTCTCAGTTCCAGCTTATTTTTTAAAGGGCTTCTTTTTCTTCTGCAACATGCTGTTTTCTGTTGGCTCTGACCTTTTTTGCTGTTCAATTGAAGGAATCGGTTCCTTTGGGTCTAAGGAAGGGATTTCAAAAGAGACGGGACGGCTTAGTCTCTGGGGGTACTGATATTCATCCCCGGAAAATTGGACTGACAGCTTTGCTCGGTAACTGACACTGCAGCAACTGCTAAAGCAGACGCGACCAACCCGCAATGAATATTTTACATTGATTAGCAACTTTTGCATGTAAGGCTGTTGCTTTGGAATTGTGGGCACTCTAAAATACATTTTAGAGATATTTGGTTATCTTTTGCTAACTGACGCCAATTTACCGATTGAGCAAAGTCGCTTATGCGAAAAATGCTTGAACATTGTCGAAAGATATTGTTGCATTCAACATACGCTGACCCGTGAGCTCATGAAAGCTATGTACACAGACAGAAGAATGGGATCTTTGATTGAGTTTGAACGGGAAGAATGGGATCTTTGATTGAGTTTGAACGGGAAGAATGGGATCTTTGATTGAGTGTGAATGGGAGGAATGGGATCTTTGATTGAGTTTGAACGGGAAGAATGGGGATCTTTAATTGAGTTTGAACGGGAAGAATGGGATCTTTGATTAAGTTTGAACGGGAAGAATGGGGATCTTTGATTGAGTTTGAACGGGAAGAATGGGATCTTTGATTGAGTTTGAACGGGAAGAATGGGATCTTTGATTGAGTTTGAACGGGAAGAATGGGATCTTTGATTGAGTGTGACTGGGAAGAATGGGATCTTTGATTGAGTTTGAACGGGAAGAATGGGATCTTTGATTGAGTGTGAATGGGAAGAATGGGATCCTTGATTAAGTTTGAACGGGAAGAATGGGATCTTTGATTGAGTGTGAATGGGAAGAATGGGATCTTTGATTGAGTGTGAATGGGAAGAATGGGATCTTTGATTGAGTGTGACTGGGAAGAATGGGATCTTTGATTGAGTTTGAACGGGAAGAATGGGGATCTTTGATTGAGTTTGAACGGGAAGAATGGGATCTTTGATTGAGTGTGACTGGGAAGAATGGGATCTTTGATTGAGTGTGACCGGGAACAATGGGATCTTTGATTAAGCTTGAACGGGAAGAATGGGATCTTTGATTGAGTGTGAATGGGAAGAATGGGATCTTTGATTGAGTGTGAATGGGAAGAATGGGATCTTTGATTGAGTGTGACTGGGAAGAATGGGATCTTTGATTATTGAGTTTGAATGGGAAGAATGGGATCTTTGAATGAGTGTGACTGGGAAGAATGGGATCTTTGATTGAGTGTGAATGGGAAGAATGGGATCTTTGATTGAGTGTGACGGGGAACAATGGGATCTTTGATTGAGTGTGACAGGGGAACAATGGAATCTTTGATTGAGTGTGACAGGGGAACAATGGGATCTTTGATTGAGTGTGACCGGGAACAATGGGATCTTTGATTAAGTTTGAACGGGAAGAATGGGATCTTTGATTGAGTGTGAATGGGAAGAATGGGATCTTTGATTGAGTGTGAATGGGAAGAATGGGATATTTGATTGAGTGTGACTGGGAAGAATGGGATCTTTGATTGAGTGTGACTGGGAAGAATGGGATCTTTGATTGAGTTTGAATGGGAACAATAGGATATTTGATTTAGTAGTCCCAATTCGCAACCGGTTCTCAAAAATGTTCTCTTCATGTTGTTCTCAGAACACGCGTGTCTTACCTATCGGAAGTAGGCTGGCGGCCAGTAGGCAGAGTAAATACACGAATTTCATCGAGTTCAATTGCTGCATGGCTTCTGTAATCTCTGTCGCAACTGTAATAAATATGTTTCGCAGTAGACAATTCGCTAAAGATTCTTCCATAAGCGGCGGCTACTAAACTATATATTTATAATAAGTTTCGCAGTTGCCAAACGCAGCTGCAATCTGATTGGCTGTCTGTCTAAATGCATTGTAACTGGCAGCCCTGCAATGAATTTTGAATCCAATGAGACACAGTATACGATCAAATTGACAGCTCTAAGATGTACCAGGGGACTCTGTCCTGTGGAGCTGATTTGTAATATGATATTTGTTTGATTGTTACCTACAGAATTGACGATCGAAGAAAATTCCAGGGATGGGAAGAATTTCCAGGAAATTAGGGATTTTTCTGGTTTTGGAATCGGCAACATCAAAATACCTGTAAGGTAAGCACTCGCAATGCTCTAAACACAATTTAGATAATTTTTGCTTCCTTTCTCCAATACTTGCCTGCAGAAATGGTTGAACGAACAGCTCCGGAATCGCATCGAATTAAAAAGACTCGGAGCAGTAAAGCAGAACAGCAGCGTTTCAATTCTCAATATCAAATCTAATTTGCCTCTGCTCATTGGAAATATGCAAATGAAAATGAAACTTTCATTCTCCTTAAATTTTAGCGACGAAACGATTCCGCTGTCATGGGTTACCGAGGCAATATTTTGGTTGGCTGCAGACACAAACAGGCAGAGCTTTAGTAGACGAATAAAACAGCTTTAGTGTTAATCCGATTCAGAATCCGCGCGAGGGTCGTCAGCAACAGTTGAAATTCGCAGCTGAACAATTGATTACGGATTTAGTGATGAAGGAAGAGGCCAAACTGGGCATGCTTGTTCTGCTTCTCTGCTGCGCCAGCACTGTGGCTCTGGGACGCCAGTTCGAAATCGTGAGCCTCGGCTGCTACGTGGACGGCAACGATGGAGTGAGAGACTTCAATGGCCTGAAGAACTGGGGATTCAACAGGGTTGGCAGTGTGGATGTCTGGCAGACAGAGGCTGGAATCCGCACCGACGCGATGACCTGGGAGCTGTGCAGCGGCTTCTGCGCTCTGGGTGGCTTCCAGTTCATGGCTGTACAGGGCAGGTCCTGGTGCGCCTGTGACAACTCGTACGGCTCGCAGGGACGAGCACCTGACTATGAATGCTATTCCACTTGTCCAGGAAACACAGCCCAGATTTGTGGAGGCCAATTTAGAAACAGCGTGTTTCAAATAAACTACAAAATTCGTGAGTCTAATGTTTTATTCCAAAACTTTTCATTATCACAAATATAGGCAAAGTTCTTAATTATTAGTTAGTATCTTAATTAACGAAAAACTCAAAGAAAAAATATTTTTAATGGTACTTGAGCCTCCTGCTCCTAATTCAAAACGCTGATCGTTGAAGGCGACGAGTTCGCTTTTAGCGACCGGACGTTGATCGGCCTCACAGCTGTGGACGCTCCTGTCAGCAGGACCCTGAGCACTCGCGGGCTGATGCAGTGCGTGAGCCGCTGCCTGACTGGCTGCGAGGCCGTGCTCTTCATCCCGGAGACTGGGCAGTGCCACCTGCTGGAGTTCGCAGCTGTGCCAAATGCGTTCAACAACGGAGTCGGCAAGTATTTTGTCCGTGGCTAAACCTGGCAGAGACTTGGTGGTGCACTATCAATGAAACGGTGACTTTAAGGGGCAATGAGTTTTTAGAATATTATAATGCCCTTTCCTGTTCCTTCCCCTCACAAAGCCCTGTGACTCAGCCCCAGTGACCTTAATAAATCAAACGGAAATTTTCTAAAATATCTGTCTGTCAAACATTTTTAGAATGAGAAAGATGATGTCCATATATGTTGTCTAGTCATATTTAAAGGAGACATATGCACCTATTTTTGTTAATTTATGATTTTCCTATTCGAAAAATCAGAAAACACTTATGTATATGATAGTGGCTGCTTAATTGGCATTCTGTGGTTAGAAAGTCTGAGGCTGCGTTTAACCAAAGATTATAAATACCCAAGATACGTCACTCAATGCAAAAATCTGGTTTTCGCTCTCATCACACACTTTATGCCATAGACAAACATTCGGCCAGCTACAAATCGCCAAATTCGCATCATCATCAGCAGCAGCAGTCGTTTCCAGAATTTTTCTTTTCTTTTGAAGCACAGCACACCAAAGCAAAGCACTCTGTTGCGTCAGAGGCTGTTTAACATCAGTTTACTCGGTTCCTCCGAAGGACGGAAGAAGAGTGCAGCTTCACAGCTTTCCATCGAAGAATGATATAGCACAAGAATGGCTTCGATGGCTTCGATCGCTGACAATCTTGGAGCTGAATCATTTAAATCTGGATTTCGTAAGGAAGCACAGGCTGAAGGTTTGTGGCCTTCACTTTCGGGACGAAGACTTTGTCAGACAAGCAGTGGGCAGAAGCAGGCCAGGAGCAAGGCTTCGGAAGAGCACTCTACCGGATTGCGACTCATTTCCTCCTCTGCTACGACCAGTCTCCCCTGATCCTGAACCTCTGCCAGATAACATTGCTGACAATCTATACCCACCAGTGCTGCAGAGCTTTGCAGAAGCATCAAGGTCTGACATGCGACCTTCACCGGTTGAACCTGCCTCAGGCACTAGCGACTTGAAGGCACTGCCTGCTATGCGCTGCAAGATAGTTCGTCAGCGCAAGACTATCAAAGACCTACAGACCAAGTGCAGAAGGCTCCATTCAATAGCCCGTACAAGCTCTATGCGATGTAAAACGAAGCAGAAAGGACTTAGATGGACAAGATCTGAATTGAACAGGGCGATAGCACTGCACCATCACAGCCCTGCAGCGTACCGCCACCTAAGAGCCTCCGAAGACTTGGGTCTGCCGTCAGAAGCGACTATCAGAAGGCATAATCAACTGCTGTTTAGGCAGGAGGGCGTGTGCTCGAAGATCATCTCGGAGTTGCGTGATTGCATGGAGAGGAAGCCTGATCGGTACCGACTCGCAAAGCTGTGTGGATGCCATGCACCTCACCCCCTCATTACGCTACCATGAACTCACCGACAGCATAATTGGTTGGTCAACTGGCAATAATGCTGCTCAGGAGCGGAAGCCGGTAAATCAAGCAGCAGTTGCAATGTTACGCGGCATAGCAGCACCATGGAAACAACCGATTGCGTACTTCACTTCGTACCACGGCATGAGCCAGCATCAGTTTAGGTCGGCAATTGACACTTGCTTGCGAGCAGCACACTCAGCTGGTAATCACAGTCAAAGCTTTGGTCTGCGATCAGGAGACCACACAGTGGGCGTACTTGAAGAGCATAACAGTAGATGGCAAGTGCAGCATGCAACATCCTATAACTGGAGATGATGTTTACCTCATGATCGACATTCAGCACTGCTTAAAAAACTTGCGCAACTGTCTCATGCGGTCGGACATCGAATACGCGGAGGGCAAGCTGGCAAGTTGGCACCATGTTGCCGACTTCTATGACAGTTAGTGCCAGCGGGAGTTAAAGCTAGCAGTAAAGCTGAAGGAGTGCCATATCAATCCAAAAATCGGGCAGAAGATGCGAGTGGCACTGGCAGCTCTGTCACTCCGTTGCGGGTGGCATGCGCACCGCGGTCTCTCACAATCAGCTCGGCTCACAGGCACTGTCGACAGCTGATTTTATCGACAGAGTAAACGAATATTTCGATTTGCTGAACTCGACAGGACTTCTTGAGCGATCTGGCAGGCGAGCTGTAACACTTGAGACACTGGATGCATTCAGAGAGAAGATGGATCGATCAGGCTTTGAGCTTCATCGGCAGCTGTTGTGCTATAGCACTGTAATTTGTTAAGTCGAACTGCTCATCTCTGTCCTCGACTTTTTTCTCACCATGTTTTTCGTGTTCTATGCGTATTTTTATATGCGTGTAAATATAAAATTATTATAAAATATAATTTATAAAATTTATAAAATTGCCAGGCGAAATAGTTCTAGCGCCAGCAACAACCTATGCACATGCGTAATTTGATATAAATTCACTTAAATTTATGAAGTTCAATTCATCAATTTGTGCAATATACCACGTATGAGTATTCCGGCAATAAAAAATAGCAGCATTCATTCATGAAATGGTGCATAGCGCTATCAATGTCTATGGCATAAAGTGTGTGATGAGAGCGAAAACCAGATTTTTGCATTGAGTGGCGTATCTTGGGTATTTATAATCTTTGCCGAGGACTATTGAGCGTGGCCGAGGACTTTTTAACCATAGACTGCAAATTGAGCAGCCACTATTTTATATGAAATTCGATTTGGTTTGGCGCCCATTATATGGTTTAATGGGCCCCGTTTTCGGGACCATTATATGGCACACTGGTTCAAGACTTCGCATTTCCAACCATAGACGATAGATTCGTGGCTCAGAATGCGCCCATTAAACGTCCATTAACGACGAAATCGGATTTTATAAATCTATAAAATACGATTGCTTATTTAATCGGTAAAAAATTGTACTATTCTGAGCCGGGAATGTGTTGTCTATGGTAATTTTTGGTGAGATTATTTGACAAAAACTAGGATATTATATCATATAATCTCCTCGAAAAAAGGAGCACTAATATATGGAACATTGAAGTGAACTTTGAATTCGGCTTTTACGTTTTGCCACCACTGACTGACTGGCTGCTTCGTGAGAAATTAATTTTTTGTCTATGGTCGGAATCAAATGGTCTAAACCTATATGTCTATCAATCAGATGGGATGCCCCCGAAAATAAGCAATCGAATTGCATATATGATAAATGCCGTTCAATTCATCATAGTCTATGTCTAAATATCTAACTATGAGTATATTATTTCACATTTCACATCACATCAAGATATGCATATCTTGAAAATCTGGCAACTTCTGAACCGAGTTCCATTGTTATTTTTTTAATCCCACCTACTAATTATAAAAGTGTTTCGTTACTGGCTGTCAGTCCTTGAAGAATGCTCTTAGAGATTTAATCAAATTTCTTTATTTCCTCTCGATGCCAAGTTGCTGCTTGCGTAATCAATGCATATGAAAATGAAATCAAATCGTTGATGTCAAAACAGATAGAATCAGTATTTTCTGCTAAGAAGTTTATATTTTCACAAGTTTTTCCTCTCACCGTGAGTAACATTTTTTTACTTTTTTGTTTGCCATGTCGACAGCAGTGAGCTGGCTTTTCTCTACAGCGAGCATCTATCTGCTCATTGAGGGTAGCCTGTCTGACACCTGTGGGATCGTATTTGAGCAGAGAAAGGTGCATCACAGACATTGCAACACGCGGAGCGCTGGGTTATTTTTAGGCACGCACGTAGAACTGTGCATTGTTGCTGCTGCTTAGATCAGTTGGCACGGCAGCGAACTCCAGCAGATAGCACAGGTCAGTCTCCGGGTTGAAAATCGCGGCCTCACAGCCCGTGGCGCACAGCATCAGGCATTGTGCCGCGTTCAGAGCGTTCAACGTCCTGTAGGGCATTGTGACTAGACCGACTAGAGTCCGATTTCCAATGACGAACTTGCTTTCTGAATGATTCAAGCCATAGACAATCCGATTGATTCGGTTAAGCACCTTAGCACCCAATGCTCCATGGTTGCTCTAATTAAATAATAATAATAATGTACTTTCTACGCACTTTCCAGCAAAGAGAATCTGCTTTTGGTGCAAATCGAATCGAATTGAATCGAACTCAATGACGTGGCATTTCTTACATAATTAATGCTTGTTTTACTCACTGCATTTACTGCCGTAGATGTAGTTTAGCTGGAACACGCTGTTTCTCCATGGGCCTCCACAAATCTGGGCTGTATTTCCCGGACATGTAGCATAGCAATCACTGTCAGATGCTGGTCCCTGCGAGCCGTACGAGTTGTCACAGGCGCACCAGGACCTGCCCTGTACAGCCATGAACGGGAAGCCACCCAGAGCGCAGAAGCCGCTGCACAGCTCCCTGGTCATCGAGTTGGTGCGGATTCCAGCATCTGCCTGGACGACATCCACTACACTGCCAATCCTGTTGACTCCCCAGTTCTTCAGGCCCTTGAAGTCTCTCACTCCATTGGTGGCGTCCACGTAGCAGCCGAGGCTCACGATTTCGAACTGGCGGTATGAAAACGAAGCAGCTGCAAGGCTCAGGAGCAGGGTCATAAAGCAAGGTATCGCTGGTAGAATAGTCGGCATGACTAAAAGCTGCAGTTCCGTATGAATTGTTTATTATATTGATGGCTTTTTTCGCAGGCAGTTTTAATTTCTGAGACTGCCGTTATTTATCCGAGTCGCTGGAGCTGCGAATTCTATTTGAATAATCCAGCATTATTGAATCGCAAATAGCGACATCAAATACTGCTTGCGCTGAGGGACTCTACTCAGCTGGTCACGCTACTGTGAGCTAGGCGCATGAGCTGCTACCTGCTCTGCCTAAGGTGAATACAGATTACTAAGGGAGGAAAATGATGGGGAATCATATATATTGAACGTAATTGGGGATGCAAAGAGAAGAGATAAACTCTGATGTCGAAGACGCCTAGTCGACTGGAAGAGTGATAATCTGTTGCCATAGAGACCATTCGTGTAATACTACGCGAAGTGTATTTACATATCGACGCTACCGATTTAGCAAGTATGAGTACTTTGGTGTCAGCGATTGAGATAACAAAAGCACATCTATAGCCAGAGCTACCAGAGGCCTAGTACAACTTCAGTGTGGGTTTGTTAGTTGTTAGTCACCGTTTCCTGTTGTTGGCTGCACAGACAGCATTGTACACGTTAAATTAAAGTGATTTGTCTATGGTCAGCGCTGCACATCAAACAGGCAGTGAGGGAAAAGTATTGTTTGGCCCGAATGACTCTCTCGCTTTCCTGCTGGATGGAAATCCCAGGCGGTCAATGCGATGTGTATAATGAGGCGAATGAGACACGCACCATCTGATTCAGGAAAATGGCTAGAATCTATCATGTATTACAAATGAGGCAGTATAAAGCATGCATTGAGGCTGACCTGGACAAATCTATACTACTAAAGCAAAAGCATTCACAGACCAACGTTAATTAACGGCTGGCTTAAAATCTCCCGTGTGTAAAACAGATTTGTGTGGCTGCCATCAGAGATTTGTGTGGCTGCATGCCATTAGAGATTTGTGTGGCTGCCATTAGAGATTTGTGTGGCTGCCATTAGAGATTTGTGTGGTTGCCATCAGAGATTTGTGTGGTTGCCATCAGAGATTTGTGTGGTTGCCATCAGAGATTTGTGTGGTTGCCATCAGAGATTTGTGTGGCTGCATGCCATCAGAGATTTGTGTGGCTGCATGCCATCAGAGATTTGTGTGGCTGCATGCCATCAGAGATTTGTGTGGCTGCATGCCATCAGAGATTTGTGTTGTTGCCATTAGAGATTTGTGTGATTGCATGCCATCAGAGATTTGTGTGGCTGCATGCCATCAGAGATTTGTGTGGCTGCATGCCATCAGAGATTTGTGTGGCTGCATGCCATCAGAGATTTGTCTTGTTGCCATCAGAGATTTGTGTGGCTGCATGCCATCAGAGATTTGTGTGGCTGCATGCCATCAGAGATTTGTCTTGTTGCCATCAGAGATTTGTGTGGCTGCATGCCATTAGAGATTTGTGTGGCTGCATGCCATCAGAGATTTGTGTGGCTGCATGCCATCAGAGATTTGTGTGGCTGCATGCCATTAGAGATTTGTGTGGCTGCATGCCATTAGAGATTTGTGTGGCTGCATGCCATTAGAGATTTGTGTGGCTGCATGCCATCAGAGATTTGTGTGGCTGCATGCCATCAGAGATTTGTGTGGCTGCATGCCATCAGAGATTTGTGTTGTTGCCATCAGAGATTTGTGTGGCTGCATGACATCAGAGATTTGAGTGGCTGCATGCCATCAGAGCTTTGTGTGGCGCGGCCGCCTCTGAACTTACCCGCTAGCGACGAGAAACGAGAATCACTCTATACGTACATGTAACGTCACTTGAGTTACATAATGTCTGTGGCCCAAACAGGAGATCGAATTTAGTGAAACTGCGTGTTTTTCTGTTGCATCTATGCAGAATAGAATGAATCAGCAGAGAAGTGATTTAGCTTCATGCCGATAGCCAGCAGTTTAAGAAATCTCAGTTCGAATATCTAAAGCCATCTATCTGCTAGGATCGAAGTGGTAGCGCTTAATCCCTCGGGGCAGAATAAACAAGTTAGTGTTTGGGATCTCCAGACATGCACAGAGAAGAGGATCCATATATACATACTTTAACTGTGTTGGTGAATAGGAAAAAAAACTCAGAAAGATTCTGAACTAATAGCAGTCTCCGCCAGGGCAAAGGCTTTGCGACAGAGAAAAGAAAATTGATTAATTTTTTCCCTTCCCACAACCAAATTGATCGCATTCATGGCCTGCTGCAGCTCGTCTGCCTATCTCTGCAACAAACTCCTAGATCTCCGAACGCTCTTATAACCTTCTCTTTTCTATATACTGCAGGACCATATGCTTGTTCTGTGAGTGCGAATTCTTGTTGTAGTTTCCAGAAAGAAAGACCGAACGATTGGGAGATCGAGAGGACCGCATATGCTTAGGCATAACAGTTACCATATGAAGCATAGAGTGATCAGGCAGTGCAATTAAGGGAGAGGAGGATCTTATTTTGAACCAAGCCAATTGCTAGCTGGCTCGATTGAATGGAGCAGCTCTATAGCCACCCATGCATGCAGTGTATAAAGGGCGTAGTACTTCGATCATAAATGATCGAGAGCGCCAGTTCAACTCGCGCGCAGCTGATCAGCTTTTGTACATATACCCGCTAGCTATAGTGCAATCCGCTGAGTATAGATTGTACATGAAGCTTGAGTATTAATAATTAGAATAAATGAGCATGAGCGTTAATTTAGGAGTTTTTAGATAGCATTAAAATGGTTCTTCGATGAAATTCATGAAGTAGTACCTGATTAGGACTACGAAGCCATTTGCCGCCGCTTTTCAAACTAAGGGGAATTCGACCCCACCCCAGACAATTATTTGTCCTGACAAAAAGCTTTTTCTACTTGTACGAAAATAGCAATTCACACACAGATAGAAGCATTCTGAGGAAAATTTTTAGTTTATTCTTGTTAACCTGCAAAAAATCCAATCTGATCTTGTCCCATTATATCTAACAATTATACAAATGTACTGCTGTATATAGCTCATGCACGCTCATCTCCAGTTCATATCAAATACGACATAATTATAAGATAATTAAGAAAACGGATTGAGCAAAAGCAATCGTCCGCATCAGGGACTACTAAATATTGGTATCCCTGTTTTTCGCATTTGGGTAAACATAGGTATATGGATTTCGGCTGTAACTTCAAATGTCTTGCATGGGAAAGAGACGATGAACCAATATGGCATCAAACGATTTGAAAAATTTATCCTGCGGGAAGCGCAGAAGTTCAAGCATAATTTAAAAAATTAACCTGAATAGTCTATAGTTAGCTTGGTTTTCAAGTGGCCACTTGCAATTTTGCAACTGGCCTTTTTCTGCCTTTATTCTGCATATCATCCATAACTTAAAGTTAAGTTGCGAGCCGGTGAACTTGTGAGATTTTACTGCTATGGTAATAACATAACCAAATAAAACATTAGATAAAAGTTTTCCAAGAAGCTGACGCTGTTAATTTTGATTTTATAATAAAACTTGAAAGTGTTTTGGTGAAAACGTCAAAGTCTGTACACGTAAAGCGTTTTGTTCATTTTCTTAGAACAGTTATCACGCCTAAGTAACGTTGTTTTTTAAATCAATGATGATTTGCATTTTTACAAAACAGCATACGATTTAATTAGTTAGTTCGTATTTATTATTCTTTTTTTATGCCACTTTGCTTTTTTATTTGATCGCAAACCCGCACCAGATCCACTAACCAGTGACTAGCCGAGCATGCCACCAAAGTCTGCTCCTGGAAGGCCAAAGTATTCTGAAGGTAAAGACTGAAGCAAAAGTTAATGTTATAGGCCCTAGCTACGCCTAGGCCTAGGAATCCATCATATGTTTATAATAGGCCTTTTTACTAGCACTAATGACGGATAAAACGTCAATAACTGAACAATAATTTAATGATTTCCCTCATTCTAATTGTTTGGCAATTTTAGCTAGGCCTAGGCCTATTAAATATTATTGTTCTGGTCTTCAGATTCCAGGCCATTTTGTCAATTGCCTTTTTGTCAACCATCTTTTCGTTAGGCCCTAACTGCTTTTCAGATGTGCTGGAATTTTCTCTGTTATTTGAGGTTTTCTTTACAATTGCAATCAAAGAAATCAAAGCAGTCATTTCTTTGTTATACTGTCTCAAAATTTGGTGAAAATATGGACTTGACAAAAAGATGTTTGACAAGAAGACAGTTGATGAATAGATTCATCACTATTGATTATATACCATAGTCAGGAAGGTGTACATGTACAGTATACACAGAAACTAATTCTGGGTGAAATCAAGCTTGTATACCAATTTTAACAGCCCCATTTTGACAATTATGCCAATGGTCATTTCAGCAAGCAGCAAAAAGTAGAAAACTAAGATAACTTGATATCTTTAACAAAAATGATCTGATTGTTTACAAATTATTATGATTGAATTTGCATCTTTGATATTATAATAGAAAACTCATTAGGGACAACAATTTGAAATAATGTCAGGGCTCACAAAACAAAAACAAATCAAAATACAATAGTTGTCAATTTTACAATAATGAAAAATATTAATCTTTTCATTTGTATTTTTTATTTTAAGCAGGGTCTCATCTTTTTGAACATCAATGAATTAACTAGATTTAAGAATATTACTTAATATTTTTATATTGAGGCTAGGCCTACTAGTTGCTGGCCATAGTCAAGAAGGTGGCATGTGTACGCCGGAATGAAATTCGTACATAGGGCTACCTATGTACGCCAAATGTAACCATATGTACGCAGAATATACTGTAATGCACACCGAATATACCGTAATGCACCCATGCACGCCAATTAGTTAATTGTTTATCAGCTTATTAGGACACTGAATGGACACCAATGAATGGACATCGCGAGTTCTGAGTGCGGCGCCAGTTGATAACTTTGCTGACGTCATACTTGTCAGCACCTCGACCTCTAGAGCCATTTGAATTCAGAATTTTGAGTTTGCAGCAACAGAGTAAGCCAGTAAAGCCAAAGGTTGTAATTAATACAATTTAGCAGATTCAGACATTCATTCTGCTTCTAACATTGTCGACGTCACGATGTGTATCCGTGTATGGTGTATTATAATAAAGTAAAAACCTTCCGTTGCATCAAATATTCAACAAGTTTGGTTGTTGTACTATACCAACAAGTTTAGTCTTTTTTAATTTGTTTAACTGGAGATGTTAAAATTATCATTTTAAACTATTTTATGTCATTTTAACTTATTTTAACTCATTCTTAGCAACTTGAACACACCCAAAGATTACCCTAAAGTTTTGGCAGAGATTTGAATAAGAATATATGGTAGACATATTAGAGAATTAGCACTGCCTCATATGCCAACCTTATATCCCATATCATGCCACATATTTGCGGCATACATGGCATATGCTGAATGTATACCAACTGTTGCAAGGCAGACCAAAAGTACACCAAATGTATGCCGAATATCTTTGGCTATGCCTATGCACACCGGAATTTTCGACGAAAAAGGCCACCTTCCTGACTATGGGTTGCTGGTAGCTATTACAAATTTGTACTCAGAATTTTTGCATTATAGTTAGTTTTTCATTTAGATTATTTAGAAAGATGTGTATGCCAAAACATATTTCAGAGAAAAATGTATGTAGGAATATTCTTGAGTGTGTAGGCCCTCCTGACTATGGATAAAATCATTATGGTAAATATTATTATCAAAATGAATAAAATAAAAAGTTAGGCTTTAAAAATAAATATAAAAAGAGTAGCCACCAATGAACAATAATTAACAAGCCAGGTGTCATAGTACTATGCTCAGTAGTATAGTGTGCTACCCAGAAGAGAATGTTGCTAAGGGTTACAAGGCAAGTTAAGCTAACAAGGCAAGAATAAAATTATAATATTTCCTTTGTAGTGATCCCTCTTTTCTCTCTTTATCAGCCACAGTCTGTCATATTATTATAAAACTCACAAAATAAAAAAATCAATTTGCAATAGCTAAGAAAGTTGTTATCTTTCATACTTGTAAAGTAACTAAATATGGGATTTTATTAACCTATTGATTGCCCTAGGCTGTATGAAATGTTTTGTCTCTCATAGTTATGTTGCTAGTCTCAAATTGCTTTGGGAGAATCTGTTATTGACCAAGTTAGGTAAAAAAGGAATAGGAATTTTCATGCGTAATTAAGTGATGCAAAGAATTTCAGCAATAAAATTAATATATGGGCCTAAAAATAACTGCTGCAGGCAATAGCACATCATGGGTGCCCATTTTACTGACTCCTGAGCACACATGCACACACAGATACTCACCCAGCAGTGTAAATCTGCCAGCTCTCATTGTGAGGCAGTATGCACTTCACTGTGCAATCGAGGTTAGCCCTCAGTGGTGTAAATTGCATGACAAGCCCCAAAGCACTCTCTGCAGCTGCAGCCCAAATGATAATAGGGTGTCTAACATTCCACAAAGCTTCCAAAATTTGGTCTTACAGTGTGCCCATGTTCTTTCAATAGTGTCAGTGGTTCATAACAGCATGGTTAGCACATTCTATGACAATTACCTGCAAACTATAATCACAGAAGACAGTATATTAACAATTCAAAAGTATTTGTATGCAAAAAATAGAATTAAACAAGTCGAAGGTACTTTTTAGCCAACACTAAAGATTAGGGTTAGACTTGACACACTGATAAAGTGGCAGTGAGTTCACATAAAAATGACACAGTTTGATTATGATCAAATTTTCGCAAACATACAATTAATAAAGTTAATAATTATTTTTCTGCAATTTTAGGTGAAAAGATACTTTGCTTTCATGGCCCACTGCTTTATGAGGCTAAGGTAAGAAATGCATTTTTACTCGCGTTTTAAAAAAGTTTGTCCCTGCTTAAATATTGGAATTATTTTTTCTTGCTAATTTGCATTTTTAGTGTCTAAACGTGGACATAAAAGATGGTCACATAAAATACTACGTGCACTATCAGGGCTGGAACAAAAAGTAAGCCTATTTTTACTGATGCCTTCTTGTTTTATAGAGCACTAAAGCAAAAAAGTTTTAAAATCCCAAAATTCCTATACTCGCGCCAGCTGGGACGAATGGGTTGGCGATGCTCGCATCATGAAGTTCAACGCAGTTGGCCTGCAGAAGCAGAAGGAGCTAAAGGAGTTCTACTCGAAACCTGGCAAGAAAATCAAGGGTTTGAGAAAGTCGGACCTGCTCAATCAGGAGTATCCGCCGCCTGAAGCTCTGCGTCGTCTGGAGGAAGCCGGCGCGCCAGACGACGGGCCTTCGACTTCTTCAGCGACAACTAGTCAGCTGCCGCCGCCGCCGCCACCACCACCATCGCAGCCTGCCACTCAGCAGTCTGCATCGGCGTCAACAATCAGCAAACGCACAGCCAGAGAGTCTTTGTCTTCGGCAGCCGCGGATCTCGACGCTGCAGACGGTCGGGAGTCGAGTAGCGTTGGCGGCAGCAGCGGCGGCAATATCATCGGTGGCCCACCGGGCAAGCGGCTGCGCATCCAGATTGAACTGCCCAAGCCTCTGAAGCTCTGGCTCGCCGATGACCAAGATCTGGTCTGCAGGCAGAAGCGGCTACTCTCGCTGCCACCTCCCCCGTCTCAGACGGTGTGTAGATTATCTGTTTGCTTTTCTATAAATGGTTTTAGTCGATTTGTCTAACCATTAGACAGATACTTCCATACGTCTGACACCCCATCCGCCCCTACCACCGCCTCTGACACCCCATCCGCCCCTACCACAGCGTCTGACACCCCATCCGCCCCTTCCACCGTGTCTGACACCCCATCCGCCCCTACCAACGCGTCTGACACCCCATCCGCCCCTACCACCGTGTCTGACACCCCATCCGCCCCTACCAACGCGTCTGACACCCCATCCGCCCCTACCACCGTGTCTGACACCCCATCCGCCCCTACCAACGCGTCTGACACCCCATCCGCCCCTACCACCGTGTCTGACACTCCATCCGCCCCTACCACCGCGTCTGACACCCCATCCGCCCCTACCACCGTGTCTGACACCCTATCCGCCCCTACCACCGCCTCTGACACCCCATCCGCCCCTACCACCGTGTCTGACACCCTATCCGCTCCTACCACCGTGTCTGACACCCCATCCGCCCCTACCATCGTGTCTGACACCCCATCCGCCCCTTCCACTGTCTGACATCCCATCCGCCCCCATTCTGCCGCTGTCTCAGGTGTCCGGAATCCTAGGCCGTTTCGTCACCACCCAGTCGGCGATCAGCTGCGCCGACGATCTCGAACGCGAACGCCTATCAGAGTTCGTGGCCGGCCTGCAGAGCTACTTTAACGCCGTCCTCAGCAGCCAGTTGCTCTACGGTAACGAGCGGCAGCAGTATTTGCTGCTGCTGAAAAGCCACCGGGCAGCCATGCCAGCTAGCCTGTACGGCTGCATGCACCTGCTACGACTGTTTGTCCGCATGGGCGACCTGTTGTCACACACCAAGCTGGATCTCAAGTGTCTCAACTCTCTGCTAGATTATTGCGATGCTTTCCTACTGTGAGTGCCGCCTTTCTAACCTTGTTGTCCTTTCCCTCATCCCACCTTCAGTGATCCTTATCCCTTCCCTTATCCCACCTTCTGTGATCCTTATCCCTTCCCTTATCCCACCTTCAGTAATTCTTATCCCTTCTCTTATCCCACCTTAAGTGATCATTATCCCTTCCCTTATCCCACCTTAAGTGATCATTATCCCTTCCCTTATCCCACCTTCTGTGATCCTTATCCCTTCCCTTATCCCACCTTCAGTGATTCTTATCCCTTCCCTTATCCCACCTTCTGTGATCCTTATCCCTTCCCTTATCCCACCTTCAGTAATTCTTATCCCTTCCCTTATCCCACCTTAAGTGATCATTATCCCTTCCCTTATCCCACCTTAAGTGATCATTATCCCTTCCCTTATCTCACCTTCTGTAATCCTTATCCCTTCCCTTATCCCACCTTAAGTGATCATTATCCCTTCCCTTATCCCACCTTCAGTAATCCTTATCCCTTCCCTTATCTCACCTTTAGTGATCCTTATCCCTTCCCTTATCCCACCTTACCTCACCTCACCTTAAGCTTACCTTCAGTAATCCTTGTCCTTTTGTTAGCCCTCATTGACGTACATTACTAATTCAATTTAACAACTTTTTCAACCCATCGCACATCCCAGTTTCCTAGAAAGAAACATCGACGTGTTCATGAGCGCGGCCAGCTACGAACCGCCAGATCCAAGGCTTGCGTCCGCTTAGCAACCGTTGCTATGGTCAAGGACAACAGGAAGGATAATGTCGATTGTCGGCAAGATTTCAAAGTAATAAACAATGTATTTATTTTTATTTGCACATCTGGTACGATAAAGTAGGTCAGTGCATTTTATTTTGTAATGTCAATAAGATTTAACTCATGTGGTTTTGTCTGCTGCTAAGGTTAATAGTACATTCTGTGTGTTGTTCTGCTGGTATGTACAAGTATTTCTCTGTAAATTTCTAAATCCTGCGCTTATTGTTTGATGTGCTAGTAATTAAATTCTGTTTCAACGTACCTTTGTTAAGCCGAATTTAATGCTGAATGCTCTCATATAACACTTTAATAAATATTGGGGCATTGATCAATGCGCATTTTGTCTACTGTTAGTAGTCTGTCCCGAATTCAGAAACTCTTATAATTTTGACTTTAAAAGTATTTGAATTTTTTTCATCTAGTCAAGAGGCTTTCTACGGTAGTTGTAGTCACTGTGGCACTGAGAGAATTCACGTTCCATGGTTTATCGCCGTGGTCTACTTGGATTATCAACAAAGGACAGATACGAAATAAATTTAAACAGTTTACACTAAACTCTGTTGGTTGATTTCCCATTAAGTTTTTTTTGCCACATCTTTATCCCCTAGATTTCTCCCCTAGTTCACTCTTCACACCGGAAGACTAAAAAAATAAATTAAAAAATCACTGCATTTACCTAACGCGCATTTTGTGTCCGCAAAAATTTACTCTGACGCTGAACTTGTACTCTGAACAAAAGCTTTTGATTTATAGCCTTGAATAAGCTGTGAGTCCAGTCCCAAATAGATTGAGAATCCAGCCTCAAACAGACTGAGAATCCAGCCTCAAACAGACTGAGAATCCAGCCTCAAACAGACTGAGAATCCAGCCTCAAACAGACTGAGAGTCCAGCCTCAAACAGACTGAGAATACAGCCTCAAACAGACTGAGAATCCAGCCTCAAACAGACTGAGAGTCCAGCCTCAAACAGACTGAGAATCCAGCCTCAAACAGACTGAGAATCCAGCCTCAAACAGACTGAGAATCCAGCCTCAAACAGACTGAGAATCCAGCCTCAAACAGACTGAGAATCCAGCCTCAAACAGACTGAGAATCCAGCCTCAAACAGACTGAGAATCCAGCCTCAAACAGACTGAGAATCCAGCCTCAAACAGACTGAGAATCCAGCCTCAAACAGACTGAGAATCCAGCCTCAAACAGACTGAGAATCCAGCCTCAAACAGACTGAGAATCCAGCCTCAAACAGACTGAGAATCCAGCCTCAAACAGACTGAGAATCCAGCCTCAAACAGACTGAGAATCCAGCCTCAAACAGACTGAGAATCCAGCCTCAAACAGACTGAGAATCCAGCCTCAAACAGACTGAGAATCCAGCCTCAAACAGACTGAGAATCCAGCCTCAAACAGACTGAGAATCCAGCCTCAAACAGACTGAGAATCCAGCCTCAAACAGACTGAGAATCCAGCCTCAAACAGACTGAGAATCCAGCCTCAAACAGACTGAGAATCCAGCCTCAAACAGACTGAGAATCCAGCCTCAAACAGACTGAGAATCCAGCCTCAAACAGACTGAGAATCCAGCCTCAAACAGACTGAGAATCCAGCCTCAAACAGACTGAGAATCCAGCCTCAAACAGACTGAGAATCCAGCCTCAAACAGACTGAGAATCCAGCCTCAAACAGACTGAGAATCCAGCCTCAAACAGACTGAGAATCCAGCCTCAAACAGACTGAGAATCCAGCCTCAAACAGACTGAGAATCCAGCCTCAAATAGACTGAGAATCCAGCCTCAAACAGACTGAGAATCCAGCCTCAAACAGACTGAGAGTCCAGCCTCAAACAGACTGAGAATACAGCCTCAAACAGACTGAGAATCCAGCCTCAAACAGACTGAGAATCCAGCCTCAAACAGACTGAGAATCCAGCCTCAAACAGACTGAGAATCCAGCCTCAAACAGACTGAGAATCCAGCCTCAAACAGACTGAGAATCCAGCCTCAAACAGACTGAGAATCCAGCCTCAAACAGACTGAGAATCCAGCCTCAAATAGACTGAGAATCCAGCCTCAAACAGACTGAGAATCCAGCCTCAAACAGACTGAGAGTCCAGCCTCAAACAGACTGAGAATCCAGCCTCAAACAGACTGAGAATCCAGCCTCAAACAGACTGAGAGTCCAGCCTCAAACAGACTGAGAATCCAGCCTCAAACAGACTGAGAGTCCAGCCTCAAACAGACTGAGAATCCAGCCTCAAACAGACTGAGAATCCAGCCTCAAACAGACTGAGAATCCAGCCTCAAACAGACTGAGAGTCCAGCCTCAAACAGCCTCAAATATTTTAAGTACCCAACCTTTAATGGACAGAGAATTGATTAGATTCATCGTCGGAAAACTTCAACACAGAATAAAGTGTTATAAGCAATGAATAAGTTTTAGCAAGGCCTTCGATGTACTGTAGCTGGATAAGAATCAGAATTAAGTTATTAATTGGAAATCAATGACGCGCAGCATTTCTTGATGACGGCCCTGCTGTCCAAGCTTGGCCATCATGAGTTAGCGAGGGGAAATGAAAAAGTCCGGTCCATATAGTTAATGACGACGGAATTCCAAGCAGAAAGTTTCTCTGCATGGCTGTGTTGCTTTTTTGCTTTCATCAAAAAGACCAGGAATAGTTATCCATTGGTGGGTGTTTTATTTCTTCCTGAAGCCCCTTTTTTATAACTTCCTTTTCCAATGTTGGCTTTGGGCTATTGTGGGCAAATGGAAAGGACATGAAGATTAACTTCCCTTTCAGTTTTTTTATTTATTTGCCGAAGTTTGTTTTTGGGAGGCTTTTTAACCGAGTGGTCCTAAGTTCGAACCTCTGACCTGTGAAAACCATTTTTATCCTTGATCAGTGCACTTTATTCACAATTGCTTGCATTAAAAAACCCATTACAAACCTCATCTCCTAGCTGTGTCATCTCCTGTCCATTGCATCGTTAATCAGCTTTGGCACTCACCTGGCTTAATTTGGCAATCTATAATATATAATAAATATAGGAGGTTGTAGCTTTGTATTTGAAGACTTGAAGGTCGCGGGTTCGATTCCCGACTTCACTGAAACCATTTGTGCCCTTTTGCAAGACAGCCGCAGCTATTGCCGCCACAGCCTTCTCAATTAACCCCAGAAAATGCTGGTACCCATTTAAAAGCTGGTTGAACTGAAGCAATGCAGAGTTAACACTTTTGCTAAAAGCCACAAATTTTTCTAGTCGAGTCGGGAATCGAACCTCTGACCTTCAAGTCCTGAGTCAAACGATCTAACAACAAGGCTACAAGCTCCTTAAGCAAACTACTGTACGTAGACGAGTACATACAAGCGCCTGTTTGGCAATACCGGCCACCAAGTTCATGCAAATCAATGCTATAATTTATTGAGATACGGCATGCATGAAGTAGATTTCACAGACAGATCAAATGGAGAGCGCATTGAGAACTACTCATCAGGTTCATCATTCCCTGCTGCTATAACATTCTTCTGCTGATTTGAGTCGCTGCACCTGCTCGCACTAGCTGCTCGGCCAGTTTTAGCGGCGCGCAGAGTGTCGCAGAGCATTTTGAGCAGCCTCAGCGAGAGCTCCAGGAGTTCCACAATCCAAATCAGAGTCAGACCCAGCCACATAGACAGCAGGCCACCGATTTGGCCAATGGTCGACGCCAGTGTCTGCACTGGCCTGTCCACAATTTGGGCCACGTCGAAGTTGTCCCTAGTGACGCGGACTGTCACGAAGCTGCGCGACACAAGGCCGGTGCGGCTGAGGTAGTCCACAGCCAGAGCCGGGTTGATCCTCTGCAGCCGCCTGACCTCCGAGTAGGCCTCCCGAACCTCGTCGTCAAGGGACCAGTCGCTTCGATTCTCCGGCGCGCCCAGCGTCAGGTTAATCGCCGAGAAGCGCATCAGCTCACTCTCGAACAGGTGAAGCTGCATCGACTGTCTCGGCCACTGGGTCTGCGTCGCCGATACCTGGTAGGTGTGGTAGTTGCATGGCTGCGGGCAGTGTCCGTTTGCACCCTGGAAGATTCTCTTCATGGCGCAGCGCGTCCGGTTGACCGCGTCTGACAGGCCTCGGGCGCTGAAGTTGTTGATGTCGCCGTCGAGTCGTTCGCAGAACTGCGACTTATTCGCGGCGCTGTGCATTAGGAAAGCGAAAGTGCAGCCGCACTGCTCCCGGATCTGCAGCTGGCTGAGGCGCTTCAGGCAGGCCTCGCGCGAGTAGGCAAACGTCTCGCTGCCGATGCTCAGAGTGGACGGCGCGCCGGAACTGCACCTTCCGTAGGGCGGGCCCAGGCGAGTCCAGTTGAGCGTCTCGAACCGGACCTGCGTCAGCGTGCCAGGATAAGCGTTGAAGCCGTTCCTGGTGACGTCCGGAAACGAGCCCCTGGGGTGAAGGACAATGGTGGCGCCGCGCACCTGCGTGTTGACGTCCATCTTCATGCAGTCGTCGCAGTGAATCTCCAGGTCGTGGCCAATGAACAGCCTCATTTCCAATTCGATGACAGGATCCCGGACGTCCTCCCGGACCGTGTAGGTGTAACAGTTGAGCCAGTTCTGATGGTAGATACGCCGCCACTGCCCCATGTCTGCGCACTTCGGACTGCGCACTGGCGGCTCGCCGGACAATTCCCGGATGAGCAGGAAGCAGCTGCGGATGAGCTCGCGTTGGGAGAAGCCCAGCTCGTCCGGCTCAAATCCCAGCGGAATGTTGGCGAAGTAGGCGTTGAGCGACAGGAATCCCGGCGCGTAGACCTGCATATTGCGACGCTCGGCTTGGCTGAGGCTGGCGCCGGTCGACTGCAGGTTCTGGTTCCACACCTCCTGCCAGAAGTCCCGGGGTGGTCGCCAGCCTCGCGCTTTGACCAGCTGATGGCCTCTAAGGGACAGTGGCACCTGGTTGCACACAGTCACGGAGGGGAAAGCAGCGTCTGGCCGGTAGTTCTGACCCGGAAGCTGCACAACGTCCCTGGCGAAGTACAGCTTGATGATGAAGTACAGGTTGACGCTGCACGCAATGATTAGCAGAGAGACGAAGATCAGCCACAGGAACCTGACGGATGCGGTGTCCGCCGACACGATCCTCGGTATGCCGCGAAGGCTCGTACTGCGGCAGAATTGCAGTAGAATCTCTCGAACTGTTGCCCTATCTGGACGATTCGCTGACTTGTCTGGCGAGAATCTTAGTCGGCGATTTCCTGTCTGACTTTTGGAATCTTCCGTCGGCATAACGGCGGCGCATTCGCAGTGGTGTAACTGGCAGTCACTGCGCAGCTGCCAGACCTCCTTGGGAAGCTCCTGGTCACGACCCACTTGTCGGTAGTTCTGCATGGCCCAGACTACTGAGGAATCGTCTATGCAGAGTGCTCTCGCTTTTGAGGGCTGGGGACTTTAACGATTCTGCTGCCTACATTCCCAAATCCCGTTCGTTCATTGGAGGAAAGCCTCGAGATATGGGACACTTTCTTCTTACTCGAACCCCAGCCCAGCCTCCATCCAATGGGCGAACACGCTCTGGTCTTAACAATCTCGGCTAGTCGCGAAATGTCCAGTTGGATTTAACAGCTGATTAGTCACGCACTCTACAGGTCGCATGCAAGCCCCTCGTGATTAATAATAATCGATTGTTGACAAATCGAATGCCATTAAGCTGCATTTTAGCTGCTGGAACTGCCGCCTCGAGCAGGTCGCTGTGCCACCACCGTCCTGAAGGTGCCGCATGCTTTGATTAGACAACTTACCGGCAGTTATTTTTCAAACTAAACTTATTCGTTATTCTATGGCCTAATCATTGCGTCACGATTGTTGCGTACCGCTCATTGTTACTTGTTAAGATTGGCCATAGACGAAGTTTTCGTGTTTGGTATAATCACAAGAAAAAAAAGTGATTCCGCCATATGATTCCGCCGTTTAGGCCATATAATAATGCGCGTGTGTAGTACGTATTGGCATTGAAAAATAAGCACTTTCTTCCAGAACAATTAGCTACATGTAGACAGAAGCTTTTGGGTAATATAGCTCGTAGAACTGTGCAAAGTTAATCTCATCTATTCATTTTAAAGAGAAGCTGCTAAAAAACAAAAAAATACGATTTAGCCATAGATATTTTGCACATTGAAACGCGGTCAAGATGATGCGATTGGCTTCATTAATAATAATAATATATTAATTTATTACACCCGGCTCAAACGAACAGAAATGACAGCACAGCACAGCCGACAGCACATCTAAAGCCAGAGTACGGCTGTTCAGTCCATGGACTGGGGGGGATGCCACACCTCACCATTCTTGCCACGCCTCAATTACTCCAGCTGATGCTGGTACCCATTTAACAAGCTAGTTGAACTGAAGCAATGCAGAGTTAAGTGTCTTGCTATTGTTCTATCAAAGTCAAGAATCGAACCCCCGACGTTCAAGTCGTGAGTCCGGAGATTCTAAGCATCTTAATTGGCGCCAATGTCCGCGTGGCCCGGGTCCCACGGCAGATGAACAGAGCCGCCATCTAGGACGCCATGATCGATCGCTGCCTGCATTCCGCCAGCAAGCGAGCCGCTTCAGTATGCAATTATTTTAATGATAGTTGCATTTATTGTTTTAACAATAAGATGTGCTCCATTACGAATCGTCAATCTAAAGTCACGAATGTTGTTCCTGACATTTTTTAGAACGCTGAATGAATCCTTTACTTTTTAGCTAAAACATCGTGTCTGTCTGCTGCTCAGCTGTGCTTAACGGAAGTTTCAAAAATTAAAGGAAGTCATTTTCCATTTTCCATTCACAAACCTTTAAAAAGTTTATCAATCTCAAAATGCAAAAATTTGCTAGTTTTTTTATTTTCGCTCTATTTAAACGTTTTTTGGTTCAGTGGATGGTTAATGATTTTTTCTACAAGTTAAGCTATACCTTTGTGGTAAAATCGGAAATTTAAATAATAAAAGTTTCCTGCATCACAAATATTAGTTTAACTTGTGCGTATGAAGCATAAAAAAAGGAAATTTTGAAAATTTGTTCTAATGAAACGGGTGTTTTTATGTGTTTTTTTCTCCGTAAATAGTGCACCTCAGAAATGCAATGGGGATTGTACGGGTTTTGTTATCCCTTCCGGTTCTACACACAGATAGCTCCGGCATGAACAGAATTTAATTGAGGTAATACGTGTTCTCTGTGCTCCATTATTTCACGCATTGCATAATCACATGAGAACACTGCAGCATGTATGTCAGATGATGCTGACTGCCACTATAACAGAGCTATAATCCTCGTGTGCCACTGTTCCGTTGTAATCCAATGAAGCATGAGCAAGCCAAGCAAGGCTATGATTAGCAGGTGAGTTCGGCTGCAGTTTGATCTCAGTACAGCTTTAAAATGCAATGGTACAATTTTGTGTGTAATAATTTACATGTAACACTTTAGAATTTGGAAATTTAATTTAGGACACGTCTCCCATCTGGCAGTTCTATTTTATGCGATAACACTCAGAGTAGGACAGTAATAGAATAAAACCAAATTTCTACCGTGGGATTCTGTGAATCCAAGTCCCTAATTTATTAGACATTCAGATCTACGTGACTGGCAATCTAATCCTAAAATATACGGTATCTAACCTACTATAGATGAGCTTCAAATCCAACTAAACTCACCGGGATAATAATACCAAAGGCAAGGGAATATAGTCTCAATAAACTCGGAAACGAATTCCAATGGACTGGTATCTAATCCTAATTGACTGGGATCTAATCCTAATTGACGGAGATCTAATCCTAATTGACTGAGATCTAATCCTAATTGACTGGGATCTAATCCTAATTGACTGGGATCTAATCCTAATTGACTGGTATCTAATCCTAATTGACTGGGATCTAATCCTAATTGACTGGGATCTAATCCTAATTGACTGAGATCTAATCCTAATTGACTGAGATCTAATCCCAATAGACTGGGATCTAATCCTAATTGACTGGGATCTAATCCCAATTGACTGGGATCTAATCCCAATTGACTGGGATCTAATCCCAATTGACTGGGATCTAATCCCAATTGACTGGGATCTAATCCGAATTGACTGGTATGTTAGATCCCCATTTTCTGTGAATAATTATCCCATTTAGCTGGAAATCTAATCCCAGCTAAGGATCTAGGATCATGAATAAGACATTTGAGGACACTATAGTCAATAATGGGGCACTGACTGCAGTTCACTGTGAGGAATAAGGATTTAGGATTTAGGATTTAGGATTAAGCCATAGAGCGTCAAGTTCAGTGCGGTATCCAAGCAGCCTGCTGAGGATTAAAAAAAAGAATTGAGAACTGGGCTACTCAAACTTATACTCTTTCATTTAGCAGTTACCAATAGTTAAAATATGGTCTCAGGTAGAAAAGCAGGAAGAATCGCATTCACAGCAGGGTCAGAATGGCCAATTCAGAGGTCTATCTCCACTATATCTTGTGCAGTCCTTTGTGCAGTTGCAGCCAAGCAACTCAAAGCGCAGAGCAAGTGAGCAGAAAAAGTGAGCATGCAGTGCACAGGTGGGCCGAGTTGCCAACTTGGAGCCGCTGCAAGGTTCGCAGACTTACAGACCCACTATCAAAAATAAGCAAACACTATTCGCCTAAGATTTTTATGTTTGGTGCTATTTTTCTTTTAAGTTTTCTTAAGAATGGAGTGTACATTTCATACAGAGAGATGGGAGAGAGAGAAATGAGCTGCATGCATGGCAAGACAGATAAAATGGACTCACTAATATAGTGGCACTATCTTGGCTCTTTGCCTTCAAGCAGTCACTTTAAACAGCCCCCTATAAGTGAGGCACTCATCAACCTTGCTGAGGTCTATAACTTTATCCCCCCTTTTATAGGCCGTCGCTTCCTGGCAACCAAATCCCAGAGCAGCACGTCCCCTACAGGGCCTACTAAACAGTGTGTTCCCACCCGAGAAATCAAATCACTGCTAAAAGAAATTGCCCAAGTTGGTGCGAAGGCAGAGTAATCAAACAAAAAACTAAACTCTGGCATGGCCGATGAGGACCAGTTAGGAGGTTCAAATTTTCTTGCCACCGCTGCGGACAACCGAATCAGCGTAGTGGCCGACCCCGACCGTTGGGAAGGACTCGAAGATGACGACAGCGATTTTGACGAGGACAGCTTGGCTGCCGGCACCGCCGCAGAGACTCCGCATCCGCAGAAGCAGAGTCTGCAACCGATAAAGCAGCAGCAGCAGCAGCAGCAGCAGCAGCAGCAGCAGCAGCAGTCAATTAGAGGATCAGGCGAGGCTGAGAATGAATCCTACAGGATGTTCCTCACTCAGAGAGAGCAGCAGCAGCAGCAGCAGCAGCCAGCAGTGAGGCAGGACCCTCCAGACGACCCAGAAAATGAAAACGATGAGGAGCGCTTTGTTGAGCAGCTGGGCTCTAAGCTGGTGCTCCAACCAAGTGCCGGCTCGCAGCAAAGATGGGCCAGCTATGACGAAGGCGCGACCGAGGAAGAGGGACCGACAGTCTCGGTTGGCTTGGACAATCCCAGACGAGGTCCGTCGCAGAGTGACAGAGGTCAGCTGCCTGCAGCTGCCGCTGAGGAGCCAGTGCCCGCAGCTCCGGCTCCAACTAGCGACACTGGGCGCAATTTTTCTGTTCGCAAGGGTGGCAAACAGCTGGCTAATTTGTTGCCTAGGAAACAGCAGCAGCCGCCGCCGCAGCAGCAGCAGCAGCAGCAGCAGCAGCAGCAGCCGCAGGCACAACAGAACAGACAGCCAGCAATGAGAAAGTCCGCATCGATGCCATTGGTGCCAAAAGAGGTCTACGCTGGTTATTTGCGACTCGACTCCGGCCACATTCTGGGGCCGTTCAGGTGGATTGTCGACGAGGTCGAAGCTCCGGCCACGTTGGAAGATGGTGAATTGACAGTTTTCGCTACTTTCTCATTATTCCATTGTTACCACGACTTACTGAAGCTTACTACTCAAACACATGTGCTTGATGCGAACTGTTAGATGACCTACTCAAACACCTGTAACTGATAGGGGCTGTAGGAGGACCTACTCAAACACATGTGGTTGATGTGTACCGATGGATGACCTACTCAAACACCTGTGGTTGATGGGTACTGATGGATGACCTACTCAAACACCTGTGGTTGATGGGTACTGATGGATGACCTACTCAAACACCTGTGGTTGATGGGTACTGATGGATGACCTACTCAAACACCTGTTGTTGATGGGTACTGTTGGATGACCTACTCAAACAGCTGTACAAGGTTGGCCAGGTCTTGCATTCTCATCCAATTCAGGCCTATCCAGTAGCAGAGCACAGCAGAGCGACACGGACAGTCTGTTCCTCCTGCTGGCCGATTCCGGTCTAGACGGCTCGGATGGCCGAGATCTCGGCAGGCAGAGATTTCTGACACGACGGGGCCGGCTGGCTTTCGTCGATCCAAATACTGGGGCCGAGGTGACGGCAACTGGAGGTGATTGCGCTGTACACGCTAAATGTCTTGAGAACTAGAACATTCGAACCTTAAATCTAACAGGCTGGACTAGTGTCTAACAGGCTAGTTCAGTGTCTAACAGGCTAGTTCAGTGTCTAACTGGCTAGTTCAGTGTCTAACAGGCTAGATCCTCAAATCTGACAGGCTAGATCCTCAAATCTAACAGGCTAGATCCTCAAATCTAACAGGCTAGATACTCAAATCTAACAGGCTAGATCCTCAAATCTAACAGGCTAGATCCTCAAATCTAACAGGCTAGATCCTCAAATCTAATAGGCTAGATCCTCAAATCTAACAGACTAGATCCTCAAATCTAATAGGCTAGATCCTCAAATCTAACAGGCTAGATCCTCAAATCTAACAGGCTAGATCCTCAAATCTAATAGGCTAGATCCTCAAATCTAACAGACTAGATCCTCAAATCTAATAGGCTAGATCCTCAAATCTAACAGGCTAGATCCTCAAATCTAACAGGCTAGATCCTCAAATCTAATAGGCTAGATCCTCGAATCTAACAGGCTAGATCCTCAAATCTAATAGGCTAGATCCTCAAATCTAACAGACTAGATCCTCAAATCTAATAGGCTAGATCCTCAAATCTAACAGGCTAGATCCTCAAATCTAACAGGCTAGATCCTCAAATCTAATAGGCTAGATCCTCAAATCTAACAGACTAGATCCTCAAATCTAATAGGCTAGATCCTCGAATCTAACAGGCTAGATCCGCGTCGAACACGTGTTTTGAAATTAAACAGGAATTAACAGCAATTAATTAACAGTTCCACTGCAACCCTCACTCAATCAGGTGCAACCAATAGTAAAGAGCCCCTGTTTGAGTCCTGGCACACTTGAACTCAAGACCAATTTGAGTTCAAGTGGTCTTCCTGTATCTCGAGATTAGACTCCTGAGTACACGCCCTCTCTTGGGAACCAAACTATTCGTAAATTGGCACGAATACTTTCTATGAAATAAAGGAAAGAAACGACGGGTCTCGGCTATGCCCGCCAGCCTGCGGGCACGATTAGCTCACATGAGAAATCTAATGTCGTTCCGAGCCGCGCACAGACTATCGACTGTGATTCTACTCTCTAATAGTACATTTGCGCAAATGACTTATTATACAAAAATATATCTCATTCGATTGCCTGGTCTTCATCCGACAGATCGAGCGCCACCGTTGCAGCCGATTCTACTCACAGCGAATCGTCGACTAGAACAGCTGGCAGTTGCGGCCGGAGTCGCTGAAGCTGCCGGAGTTGACGCCGAGCTCACTAGGAATCTGGCGACTGCGCTGACGGCTAGTGGGGCGTCGCTTCTGGTAACTTTGCTGCTCTGGGAAGGCAGAGGGGATGGGAGGCAGAGGGGCTGGGAGGCAGAGGGGATGGAGGCAGAGAGGATGGGAGGCAGAGGGGCTGGGAGGCAGAGGGGATGGGAGGCAGAGGGGATGGGAGGCAGAGGGGCTGGGAGGCAGAGGGGATGGGAGGCAGAGGGGCTGGGAGGCAGAGGGGATGGAGGCAGAGGGGATGGGAGGCAGAGAGGATGGGAGGCAGAGGGGATGGAGGCAGAGGGGATGGGAGGCAGAGGGGATGGGAGGCAGAGGGGCTGGGAGGCAGAGGGGCTTGGGGGCAGAGGGGATGGAGGCAGAGGGGCTGGGAGGCAGAGGGGATGGGAGGCAGAGGGGCTGGGAGGCAGAGGGGCTTGGGGGCAGAGGGGATGGAGGCAGAGGGGATCGAGGCAGAGGGGATGGAGGCAGAGGGGATGGGGGGCAGAGGGGATGGAGGCAGAGGGGATGGGGGGCAGAGGGGATGGAGGCAGAGGGGCTGGGGGGCAGAGGGGATGGAGGCAGAGGGGATGGGAGGCAGAGGGGATGGGGGGCAGAGGGGATGGTGGCAGAGGGGCTGGGGGGCAGAGGGGCTGGGGGGCAGAGGGGATGGAGGCAGAGGGGATGGAGGCAGAGGGGATGGGAGGCAGAGGGGATGGGAGGCAGAGGGGATAGAAGCAGAGGGGATGGAGGCAGAGGGGATGGAGGCAGAGGGGATGCAGGCAGAGGGGATGGAGGCAGAGGGGATGGGAGGCAGAGGTGATGGGAGGCAGAGGGGATGGGAGGCAGAGGGGATGGACAGCAGAGGTGATGGGCAGCAGAGGGGATGGAGGCAGAGGGGATGGGAGGCAGAGGTGATGGGAGGCAGAGGGGATGGAGGCAGAGGGGATGGGAGGCAGAGGGGATGGGAGGCAGAGGGGATGGAGGCAGAGGGGATGGAGGCAGAGGGGATGGAGGCAGAGGGGATGGAGGCAGAGGGGATGGGAGGCAGAGGTGATGGGAGGCAGTGGGGCTGGGAGGCAGAGGGGATGGGAGGCAGAGGGGATGGGGGGCAGAGGGGATGGAGGCAGAGGGGATGGAGGCAGAGGGGATGGAGGCAGAGGGGATGGGAGGCAGAGGGGATGGGAGGCAGAGGGGATGGGAGGCAGAGGGGATGGGGGGGCAGAGGGGATAGAGGCAGAGGGGATGGGGGGCAGAAGAGATGGAGGCAGAGGGGCTGGGGGGCAGAGGGGATGGGAGGCAGAGGGGATGGAGGCAGAGGGGATGGAGGCAGAGGGGATGGAGGCAGAGGGGATGGAGGCAGAGGGGATGGGAGGCAGAGGGGATGGGCAGCAGAGGGGATGGGAGGCAGTGGGGCTGGGAGGCAGAGGGGATGGGAGGCAGAGGGGCTGGGAGGCAGAGGGGCTTGGGGGCAGAGGGGATGGGAGGCAGAGGGGATGTGAGGCAGAGGGGATGGGAGGCAGAGGGGAGGGGGGCAGAGGGGTTGGAGGGCAGAGGGGATGGGGGGCAGAGGGGTTGGAGGGCAGAGGGGATGGGGGCAGAGGACATGATAAACTAATCAGGAAATTTGCAGAAAAAAATATAAAGGAAAGAGACAGAATGAGTTAGTAATTACGTAGGGTGTCCCAGAAATAGCGGGAAAAATCTATGCATCGGCAAACTGGTGAAACATCGTTTATTGAAACTCACGTCACTGATAAATAAACATTCAGCAGTTCTAACGCTTTTTTAATCAAGTAAATATCTCAATTCATTAAAAAGTTATGGCTAAAATTAGAACAAGGGGTAAGGGGTAGAGTTACACCAAGTCAAGGCCAGCGGAATCGGTCACGCAGCATCGCCATCGCCGTCGACTGACGACTTTTCGACGAAGTCCCCCCTTAGCTCGCAGCACTTAGTCCATCGCGTGAGAAGTGCATTGATGACATCTGCATTCACCCTTTGAATCAGTGCCTTTGTTGATGGAGAGATCGGACGGCCACGGTTGGCTGTGTCATCAGCAACGTCTGTTCGCCCATGACTGAACTCTTCAAGCCAGCGATAGACAGCACTCTTCGAGATGGCACTCACTCCGTGGATTTCAGTCAGCTGGCTTACAATTTCACTGCCTCGCTTGCCCAATTTCCATTGGGAGTACACGAACTGGCGCTGACCTTCTTTGGACGAAACGCTAAACATCGAACGATTGAACAAGGGAAAATGAAAAAAATCCAAACTGAACAGCGGCGTCTTGTCGAGGCGCACAAAATTCGCGAAGTCTCGTGCTTGCTGTCGTTGGTGCCACGGGTATTTCTTGCGTCAGCTTGTGCTTCTTTTGATTCTGGTGCTCACGCTTCTCTGCTCGTCTGTTGCCTTTTTCTGCTTCTGTTCACTGATGCTTTGGCTCATTTTCTTCTGTCGCAAAAATTTTGTCTAAGGACAAACGTAGGTTGGGGCCTTGACTTGGTGTAACTCTACCCCTTGTTCTAATTTTAGTCATAAATTTTTAATGAATAGAGATACGAGCTATTTACTTGATTAAAAAAGCGTTAAAACTGCTGAATGTTTATTTATCAGTGACGTGAGTTTCAATAAACTATGTTTCACCAGTTTGCTTGTGCATCGATTTTTCCCGCTATTTCTGGGACACCCCTCGTAGTAAGTAAACAGATCTTAGACATTTAGTATAGTAGGATGATAGCTGGAAAGAAAGTACACAAAATTACCCCAGAGTTAGAAAAAAACAGGAAAGTTCTGCTGTTGTTTGCACGGCATGCCTGCCTATATAAGACAGTTAAGAATAACAGCAATGAAATGAATTGCTACTTTACAAGTAGTATGTTATGATTTTGTGCATTAAATCCATTCGACCCAGATTGCCAGCGTCAGCCCAATTGAAGGCCGGCCGTCGCAGGATCGGCGTTCGAGACCGTCAGTGCAGGCCTCCGTCGTTGCCAGGAACCCTGACCTCGAGCAGATCAAGGAGCTTGAGAAGCTGGTCCAATCGTTGCGCACGGAAGTGGACTCGCTGAAGTCCGAGAACTCCGGCCTGAGAGATCGACTCAAGGCCGAGTCGTCCAAGCCGCCGCTGCCACCGTCGGCATCTACAACAGCGTCGAAAAGTCATCAACAGCAGCTGCAGGAGCAGCGTCCAATGTCGAAAAGCAGCTACCAGAGTCTGTACGAGATGCTGCAGGAGTACATGCAGGAGAATGAGACGCTGAGGACGGAGAACCTGGGCCTGGTGAAGAGCCAAGGCGACCGGCTGCGCGACCAGGACCTGCTGGCCAAGGAGAACCGTCGACTGGCCGAGCGACTCAACAGAATGCAGCGACAGCAGGCGGCCCAGCAGAAGCCGCTGTATGTTGTGTCCAATCCGGACAGTCGAGCTTCAAGCAACCAGCAGGGCCGAGCACTGCAGCAGCAGCAGCAGCAGCAAGCAACGCCAACTGCCGCCTCGGCGGTCACGTCAACAACGGACACCCTTCTGCCGCCGATACCAACAATGCCAGAGATTCAGCAACAGCAGCAGCAGCAGCAACGCGCAGCTAGGCCGGCTTTTCCGACTCCGCCTGCCGGACAGAAGTTTCGACAATCGCCGCAATCTTTGCCGCGACAGCAACTGCAGCAGATGCCTTACTATTATGCACCATCGTCTGACTCGCAACAGAATGCACCCTACAGCTATTACGCAACTGGTCACATCCCTGTCGGACCGCAGTACTTGCAGCAGCTGCAGCCGCCGCCTCCACCGCCGCCGCATCCGGCAGCAGCAGCTCCGGTGCACCTGCTCACGGAATCGCCACTCTATGTGCCAAAGCCTGGCGAGGTCACCTACCGAGGCAGGTTTCGGCAGGCAGCCAACAACGGCGGCAGAAGCGACGCGCGCAGGCGGGGCGGCGCGGCTGGCACGCACGCGGGTGAGTTTGGGGACATGAAGACCTGACGATCAAGCAGATGTCAGAGCAGATGTACACCCCCTGTGTGCGTCACCATAACCAAATGATGTGCAATTGACATTTATGACGTACACTTTGTACTTGTATCCAGCAGCGACTGTACACCAAGCCCATCTGATATGCTTTGCAGTGAAAGACGTGAACCGGTTAAACGAGAGTCTCAAATCAGAGCTAAGAGAACTGGACGGTGCAATCCAGCAGCACCAAAGGGTCAACGCCCTGCAGAGCGACATCCGCAGAAATGAGGGACGAAAAGTGCTCAAAACTTTCTAATTTTTCCGATTTGCCTATGGAAAAGCAACGAAAATTTGCTAGATTGTCTCCACGCAAAAGTACGTTTTCTGCTTAAAAATATACATTAAAAATGTATTTTCATATTCTTTTCTTAACAAACCTACAGGATTTATGGAATTACACTTCAAAATCTATTAATGGATGACCTGAAAATCTATAAATATGAAAGTAGACCTAGAGATCCATGGAAGTATACCTCAGGATCCATAAAAGTAGACCTGAGGATCCATGGAAGTAGACCTAGAGATCCATGGAAGTAGACCTGAGGATCCAAGGAAGTAGACCTAAGGATCCGTGGAAGTAGACCCAGAGATCCATGGATGTAGACCTGAGCATCCATGGAAGTAGACCCAGAGATCCATGGATGTAGACCTGAGCATCCATGGAAGTAGACCTGAGGATCCATGAAAGTAGACCTGAGCATCCATGGAAGTAGACCTTAGGATCCATGAAAGTAGACCTGAGCATCCATGGAAGTAGACCTGAGGATCCATGAAAGTAGACCTGAGCATCCATGGAAGTAGACCTGAGGATCCATGAAAGTAGACCTGAGGATCCATGAAAGTAGACCTGAGCATCCATGGAAGTAGACCTGAGGATCCATGAAAGTAGACCTGAGGATCCATGAAAGTAGACCTGACGATCCATGGAAGTAGACGTTAGCATCCATGGAAGTAGACCTAAGGATCCATGGAAGTAGACCTAAGGATCCATGGAAGTAGACCTAAGGATCCATGGAAGTAGACCTAAGGATCCATGGAAGTAGAACTGAGGATCCATGGAAGTAGACCTAAGGATCCATGGAAGTAGACCTAGAGATCCATGTGAGTAGACCCCAAGATCAATGCAAGTAGACATGGAGATCTTAGAGTCAGATAAACTTCAGAAATAACAAACCAAGAATATTCTGTTGTTCTAGAATTTAGTTTTCGGATGTAGGATTTTCATCCCAACAAATATAAAAAAGCTGACTAGACAACCATCCATATCTTACCGTGTATATTATATTATACGTGCCACAAAAACTTTCTGCTGGAGCGATTAAGATTGAAGCATTTTTACATACTCGCAAAATTTGTCACAAAAAACTATTCAAATAATAAATGACCAGCATAAGTTTGATAATAAGAAATGCTAAAAAATGTCGATGGGAAAACTTTAACTATTATTACTGGCGATCCTTAACACTAATTATCAAATGTTGACAATGGAAATCTTTAAGTAAAAAAAGATTTTTCTATTTTTCAAATTGTTTACCTCAATCAATCAATTATTGCAAACTTGTTTATAAGGGCAGCTATGTACAAAGCTGTTTTGACACAATGACACCAATGAAAACTGTTTTAAACAAAGCACAACATACAGATTGTTGAAAATTTACGTTGGGCTGTACAATCAAATAGATTATGGAATTGAGCCAAGTTTTGAGCATAATCAACCCTAATGCAGTCTAGTTATTCTGTCTGGTCATCGCAGCTACTGCAACTTGTCTGATCATCAACCCTTATACCCACAGTTTTCTGCATCGACCAAAATATTCAACCAATCGTCATGAAAATCCTGAAAACGGGCAGAATAAAATAATATAAATAAAATCTTTTTCGGGAGCTATCGTGAACTAGGCAGTGAGTATTTGAAATAGCCCTTCGTGGTCTTTCCCCAGGGCTAACACCATAATAGTCATTTTCCTGGTCATCAACCCCGTCTCAGTCAATAGTATGGTCATAAGCTCACAATCATTTATCTGGCCATTGACCCCACGAAATAGTCATTCACCTGGTCATTTATGTGGTCATTAACCTCAGATTGGTCATTAATTTCATACTGGTCATTCATCCGGTCATTAACGCAGCCCTGGCTAATGCCAGTTTATCAGGCAGTTCAGACAGGCGACCCAGTCATGAGCAGGTCATCGTCGTCAATGTAGTTGCGAAAATCGTCAGGATGCGAGCTGCGCATGTGCCTCTTCTGGTCCTCCAGCCGGATGTACCTCTCGCCGCAGATCTGGCAGGCGTAGGGCCGGACCCCAGTGTGCAGTCGCTCGTGTCGTTCCAGGCAAAACTTCCTATTAAAGGCTTTGCCGCAGTAAGCGCACTTGAACACTTTGGCACCCAGGGCGCCTTTCAACTTGTTGTTCAGAGCGCGCAAGTCTAGCTCGCTGGCCTGGGTGGGTCCTCCGCCGCTGCCGCCACCGCTGACACCGCCGCTACTGCTGCCCACTCCACCCAGAGACAGTGTGAGTTTAATGCTAGGCTGCTGCTGCTGCTGTTGCTGCAGTCTGATCAGAGACGGCCCTGTTGGCTGCACCAGGTTAGCTAAAAATCAGCGGAAACTGATTTCGTTATTTTAATCTTCTAACGTCATCCAATAAGTATTTAGACAGAGCCCAATGTCGGCTGGGTGGGTTTGCTATGGTGTGGTCATGATGCCTAGACGAGTAAAATGACGAGGCACTAGCAGTTAACGTATTTGCCTATTGCCTGCACCAAGGTCCCTGAGCTCGATTCCGCGACGAGGCCATATTCATTTGGGGCGCAGCCGCGGAGAGATGGCTTGAGGGCTTGTCGAGAAATTTACACCCTTTAGGGCCAAGCTCCAAGGCTCCGTTGAAAGGCAGATTGCCTCTTCGCTGGGTGCGGGTTAGAGCCACCAAGTAATGTTCTATTGCGCGTAGCCCTTCTGTTCACGCAGTATTTTTAAAAGCATATTTCACTTGAAATAATAGGCAACTCACACTGAAACAGGCCAGATTTAGTATCGACAAACGACTCGCCCAGATATTCGATATCGTCATCGTCATCCTCTTCATTGATATTATCGCCGTTGATTGCCTGATGATTGTTGACCCTGTTGGTGAGGGTCAGCTCCGGCCTGGCAACTTCGACATCTTCCAATGAGGAGGACGCAGTCGCGGCCTGCTCAGCCACCAACAGCCTGTTTGGACAGTCGGCCGAAGTTTCAAAATTCATCTGCAACTGTCCGTCTGGCAAGTCTTCATCTTCGCAGTCGTTCTCTTGTTGAAACTTATCGGCTACTGTCATAGCTTCTTCAGCCTCGCGATTGTAACGATCTTCATCAGCATCCTCTTCTTCATCGTCGTAGAGATCTTCGCTGGATCTGGACGCTTCTAGACTGGCGCCATCTTGCAGGCGAAGCTGCTGACGCCTGTGCGGATTCGGGCGCTTCCGCTTCCGCTTGTTGTTGCTGCCAGCATCAACAGACTGCTGCTGCTGCTGCCGCTGATGAACATCTGGGAGAGGCTCATCAAGACCCTTGAGAGCAGCCAGCAGCTGGGAGCTGAGGACAATCTTTTCAGCCACCCTGGCGTACTCACTGTTCTCACAGTCCTCTTTGGCCATCCTGTACAAGTCGGCCTTGGTGATGCAATCGTTGAACTTGATGATCACATCGCTGGGATCATTGTCTACATTGATGCAGATTGCACCAATGATAGTCACGCACTGATTGAACTCAAAGTGTTTGGAGCAGATGCGACTGACGCTTGACTGAAGTGTCTCAGACATCTGCTCAATTGTTGCTGTGGTTGTTTTGGAGCACATTGTCCTTGATGCTAGTTACAAATGAGACAATGAGCTAGCTAGCTGCAGAGAAGAAATTAAAAAATCTAAATGAAGCATTAGACAGTTTAGGAATATTAACAGATGTACAGTTTAGTTTTTACTAAGCTTAGATGACCTACCTACGTGGTCTAATACTATTTTACTATGGTAAAAGCAATATGACACTACAAAAGATATACAGAATTAGAGGACCACAAATTATGAAAACAAATATAAAGTTTTTAACAAAAATAGCATTGATTTTAAACAATGCAACTGTATAGACTATAGCTACTATGGCTACTATGTAATGGTAAAAAATTTAGTGGCTAGCCATGTCTTAATATAGCTAAAATGAAAGAACAAATGAAAAAGCTGAAAATGTTTTACTTTAAAAATATAACTTAAAACAAAAACTATAGCAAAATAAGTATACTTGGCTTACTTTCAGTATATGATACAATTAATCCAAGGCTATACTTTCATTGCTCTCATACTCATTACTACATTCCATTTCATTCCAGCTTAACAAATTTGATAGCTAATACAGAAACGAATTTTATATCTTGCATGTATAATCACCATAATATGGAAACATACATGCGCAACCTCCCAAATCTTAGCCGGCCTTGCGACTTAGTTTTTGCTCTCATTTGCGACTTAGTTCGTTTCATTGCTCTATTTACGACTTAGTTTGCTCTCATTTGCTCTCTTTTTCTCTCCCCTTTTTCCTTTTCTTCACGCCTTCCTTTTTTGTCCCTTGGTCCCCCCTTTGATTTTTTGGCGCTTGGTCGATTGGTTTTTGCGACTTACCTTGCTTGGCCCTCGTTTCACCCGGCCGGTTCGGCCGGGTCGGCCGGGTGTTGCGCATGTATGTATGGAAAGGACTTGTAAGCAGTTGTACAAACAAGGAAAAATTGCATTAAAAAATTTTTACATACCTTTAAAAAGGTAGGCCTAACTTACTAAAGTGTCATATTTTGTGTGCTATCTGAAATCGTACTACTTAATGTTTAAATATTAAAAACCTAAAAATTATTGTTAAACCTAATCTAAAATTACCTAGGCTACTATTCTCAATCTTCAAGTCAAATATCTATAGAGCAGACCCTAGTCCTTTTGTCAAATGTTTGACTAAGTGACCAGAATTAACAGGTGCCTAAATTTGTATTTGACATAGTGACCAAGCCCCATACTCAGAAAGGTGGTCTGTACGCTGCTCAGAGTTTTTCTGGCATGCACTCGCCTAGTAGGTAACCACTGAAGATGGAGATAGTGTAGGCACATTCGGGTGATATGCTGATCAATTTTGAAGACCTGGCAAGGCTGCACTGAGGCGCAGTGCTAATTTGTATATAGGGATGTATGAAATACACTAGCTCTTATGGGAAAAATTGGACCTACGGCCAGAAACATTGAATATCTTGATGGTCTGAAGAGCTGGCTACTTGTTTCTTGTTTCAGAAGATGCGCAACAAAAAGTTGGCCTATGTTCTTGAGCATACATGCGCAACACTCGGCCGACCCAGCTGAACCGGCCGGGTGAAATGAGGGCCAAAAACTAATTGTGACTTTGTGTAAGTCACAAAAACTAATCGACCAAGCACAAAAAAATCAAAGGGGGGACCAAGGGACAAAAAAGGAAGGCGTGAAGAAAAGGAAAAAGGAGAGAGAAAAAGAGAGCAAATGAGAGCATTTAAGTCGTAAATAGAGCAATGAAACAAACTAAGTCACAAATGAGAGCAAACTAAGTCGTAAATAGAGCAAAAACTAAGTCGCACAGCTGGCTAATATTTGGGATGTTGCGCATGTATGTTCTTGAGTTTCATGTGCTTGCATTGTTCTGTTTGGGTGCAGCAAAAAAGGGGGAATCCCCCTCCTCTTGGTAGTTCTACTGTTAAAATGATGTCAGCACACCTTAAGTTCATGCAAAAGCCTAAAGGCATGCTAAATATGATCAATTTTAGTCAGGGAAATCTAACTTGCTCTCGGACAGTTTAAAGTAAGCTATTGAAACAAATAAAAAGTCTTCATGTTTTTTATTTAGCAAAGGCTAGAAGCTAAAAACTGTATGTGACAACAAGCAAAATAAGTAAAGTAGTAAGTAGGGCCTAGTAAAAGTAGTAAAATCTACTCTGAATAAGTATTATGCCCTATACTGGTTTTATACTGGTTGCCAAAATACTCATAAAGCAGAATTTAAATTTTCATGAAAGAACCCTATATTATTATATACTGCATATTTAGTCTTTGACAAAGTGACCAAATACAGAGATGAGTTCAGTATGACGATCATTTACCAAAACAGCATTAAATTTGATGAAGTGACCAGCACCCCTACAGTACAGTGCAGGGTATACCCTATGGGCTATGGCTAGGCCTATAGTCCATGGAATATGCCCTATCTATTGTTTCCAAACTAGGTCGATTATTATATTATTAGATTATTAGATTACTATTTTATCTATCCATATGATATACCCAGCAAGCCAAATACAATCTACGTCAGCTACATTTTCGTTTTATAGCCAGTTAAATGTATAAAGCAAAGCATCAGACCTACCATCTTAAACTTAGCTATATGGTTTAAGCAATAATTTATATATTAATTGGCTGGATAGATTTGATAGAGCCTAGTATATAACTTTTGTACATGATTTTTATCGTTACATTATGGTATGCAATTCTGATAATATATTAATATATTTATTATCTTGATATTACAGTTTTCACACAATACCGTTTCAATCGAAAGAAAGTTTTTTTGCATTTTTGAATTGTCTAATGTTTAACTTTAGTAACACGAAAACAAAACTTCGCTTTTGATTGCAAGTTACTTGTTAAAGTCAAGGCTCACTAATAAAATTTTATCTTTAAGTTAATATTACGGACTACCTTTTTATTCACCTAAAGTCATTTAGCATACCGAAGTGCTATAATCATCAAGATAACGTGACATTAAGTTACGGTAATGTTAGGCCTACTACGTTTACTAAATGTTATAGAAAGTCTAGTCTTGTCCCTAACATGGTAATTTTATGCATATATATTTTACTGTTACCACAGGTGGAAAATCCCTTACGAGCAAATCCCTTCGAAATAGAATTCAAAGGCTTCGCTTGTCTTACAGAGTCTTTTACTGTCTTACTCTTTTTATAGAGTTAAATTGAAGAAGCGACTGCTGACAAACTAGATCTCATATACGTGTTGTATTTTGGATTGATACTTCTAAAATCTAAGGACAACTGCACTGATGCGTTATTTTTGTACTATATATACATTAGACAAGCCAGACTTAAGGAACTCACTATATATAGGTTTGAGCAACAATCGCGGACTAGAGCTGTATAGGGTGTTAGCTATATATAAAAAAATTACAGCACCAAATAGATGGCTTCACTTTCAGCTTGTCGAGTTCGTTTCGGTTTGGTACAAGTATGCAAATTGTGGCCTAGTTTTTAAGCCCCCAGCTCCACTAGTTAATTTGAACAGTTCATTCGGTATAAAGCACTGTTGTTGTTTTCGCATTTGCTATTTCAAGAACTGAGATGATCCGCTGGTTTGAAAGATCCAGTGTAGTAAGTGCAATAATGTATTAAAATTTGCTATTTTCCTTTCACTTTGTCTAAATCGCAGTTGGAAAGCCAAAAGCGCAGACAGTTTCAAAAGCTTCATTTTTTAGATTTGCAGATACTTTAGCTACTGCTGTAAGTACAAGTAGGTCAAACTCCAGTTAAAAAAACTGAAGTAACTGCATGGAGTTGCGCTTGTTAGTCTGTCTGGATTGAAAACATAAATTTGCATGCGTTGTTTAAATTTATGTACGAAGAAGGGTCTCTGTGATATAGGGACGAAAAGTTTTGGTGGAATCTTAGCTTGTGAAATTGCAGCTGGTAGCTTGTAGAATCATACGTCGTATATAGCTTGTGGAATCGTAGCTGGTAGCTTGTAGAATTATGGCTAGCGGAATCGTAGCAGGTAGCTTGTTGAATCATGGCTAGCGGAATCGTAGCTGGTAGCTTGTAGAATCATAGCTTGCGGAATCGTAGCTGGTAGCTTGTAGAATCATAGCTTGCGGAATCGTAGCTGGTAGCTTGTAGAATCATAGCTTGCGGAATCGTAGCTGGTATAGCTTGTAGAATCATGGCTTGCGGAATCGTAGCTGGTAGCTTGTAGAATCATGGCTTGCGGAATCGTAGCTGGTATAGCTTGTAGAATCATAGCTTGCGGAATCGTAGCTGGTAGCTTGTAGAATCATGGCTAGCGGAATCGTAGCTGGTAGCTTGTAGAATCATAGCTTGCGGAATCGTAGCTGGTATAGCTTGTAGAATCATGGCTAGCGGAATCGTAGCTGGTAGCTTGTAGAATCATGGCTAGCGGAATCTTAGCTGGTAGCTTGTAGAATCATAGCTTGCGGAATCGTAGCTGGTAGCTTGTAGAATCGTAGCTTGCGGAATCGTAGCTGGTAGCTTGTAGAATCATAGCTTGCGGAATCATAGCTGGTAGCTTGTAGAATTATGGCTAGCGGAATCGTAGCTGGTAGCTTGTAGAATCATGGCTAGCGGAATCGTAGCTGGTAGCTTGTAGAATCATGGCTAGCGGAATCTTAGCTGGTAGCTTGTAGAATCATAGCTTGCGGAATCGTAGCTGGTAGCTTGTAGAATCATAGCTTGCGGAATCGTAGCTGGTAGCTTGTAGAATCATAGCTTGCGGAATCGTAGCTGGTAGCTTGTAGAATCATAGCTTGCGGAATCGTAGCTGGTATAGCTTGTTGAATCATGGCTAGCGGAATCGTAGTTTGTGAAATTGTAGGTTTTGGAACCGTAGGTTTTTGGAATCTTAGGTTTGTGAAATCCTAGCTGGCGAGTGTCCAGTGGCTCGAGAAATCGTAGATGAGAAAATCAAAGGTGATGGAATCGTATATAAATAACTAAATGTTTCCGCCAGACAGAAAGAAGAGAACCAAGAAGTCAGTAGTTTTAATCTGCTAACAATATAGGCTGCATGTGCCCCAGAGCAGGAAGCAATGCTTATTGAAAAAATGATTCGGTCAAGTAGAAATCAATTTACCAACCCAAAGAATGTATATTATTTGTGTTGTAGGGGGTCAAAAAATTGCAAGCAATCGAAACAATAGTAGCGAATATTGTGCCTCTGCCAGAGAAAAAAAACATTCGCGAAACGCACGACATACTTATTGAATAGATAAAGTTTCAAAGTAGTGTAAAAAAGCAAGCGCGGAACATCAAAGATTTCAACAAGTTACTAGTAAGATTCAAGAACTCAGCTTTAAAGCGCTTTTTAGTATGAAGTAGGAAAGCCAGTGAGCTAATACAACATCGTGGTACCAAAAACATCTACTACACTAATTGGTTACTATGCTAAATTATAGAAAATATTTTAGCCTTAAAAAATTACAAGCTTGATAATGTAGACAATAAAGCCAAATAATGTATCCAACTAGTTTAAATGTGTCAACATGAAAAACTGCTGAAAAGGATACGAAAAATCTTTAAAAAAATAACCGATTCGCAAACCAAAGCTAAGTTTTTTTTGTTCATTGAGATACGAGCTCTAGAATTTAAGTAAAACATAACTGTACCAATTCAAAGCTGCCCAATAAGGAGTCAACAATAAGCAGTCGGACGAGAGGGGTAAGGAATTTTCGGGGTGGGGCAGATCTAGCCAATTAGGAGTCATCAATAAGCCGTCGGACGAGAGGGGTAAGGAATTTTTGGGGTGGGGCAGATCGAGCCAATTAGGAGTCAACAATAAGCCATCGGACGAGAGGGGTAAAGAATTTTTGGGGTGGGGCAGATCGAGCCAATTAGGAGTCAACAATAAGCCATCGGACGAGAGGGGTAAAGAATTTTTGAGGTGGGGCAGATCGAGCCAATTAGGAGTCAACAATAAGCCATCGGACGAGAGGGGTAAAGAATTTTTGGGGTGTGGAGCTCCTGCCAATTAGGATTACTCAATGATACAAAAAGTGTCGTTAGTAATTACCTCGTTTATTACCCTGTTATAAAGTCAAACACCTAGAAAAAAACATAGCTAAGAGTGACACCAATGGAAGAAGAAAACTAAATTACTAAATACACAATTAAAAACATGCTTGGAATCAAAAGCGAAAATTGCACTAAAATAACTAGAACAGAGAAAATCAATGCAGACAACAAAGCGCGGAAAGAGGGGCTTGATTATTAAGACACTCTTCGCTGAACACAAAATAGTGAATCAATCTAAAAACCAAATTAACAATAAGTTCTCGGAATAGAGTCCTTTTTAGAGAACGAGTTTTAATATATAGCTTAAAAAATTCCGCTTAACAACCTACAGACTAGTCTTAGCATTCGATCGCTTCTAAATTTACTCGACGAAAAGCTGAGTGCAAAATACGGAACAGATAAAAATAAGTTTAGTAGTGGAATTTTACTTTCCTAACTTGCATTTTGTACCGCTAAACCGAAAAACAAAATGAGAAAAAGTAGGAAGATATTATATAGTATAATAATAAAATAAACGTATTATGGAATTATTAAGCTAGTGGTTCATGATTTAAAACAACAGAATTTTGAAAAATTGACCGCTCAGATACTAAACCGGGTTTAAATCACGGCACGCGGTCGTAATTTCACTTTCAATGATTTTGCTTACAAAAAATTTGGACCCACAATTCTTAAAGACCAATCAGAGATGATCAATTGTTGAACAATCCAATTTCAGAGTCACAGCCAGTCGCAATCTGGTGGGTCAGGTGATTTAATTTATTTATTTTACTCGGTGCCTTCTTAGATCAATTAATCCGTTAGCAGCATCAAGAGCCAATCAGAACAGGCGCTTCTCGTAAGAATGCAGACTATGTACGCCTCCTTCGTACTGCGAGCTGGGCGTTCGGCGCTCGAATTTCAATTCACCGTTATAGGTCATGGAGCGAAGAGATGACAGAGACTTGGCCCCAATGTCCTGACAACTGTGCTGCAGGCCAGACACCAGATAGGGGACTAGGCGCAGTACGGAGCCTTTGTCCACTATATTGCCAGACACACCTTGGGCCACCTTCACATTGTCCGTATCGGAGAAATACCTGGGTTGATTGTTGATTATGAGAAGGCGAAATACAATTAATGTTTAAGAATACACACTATCGTCTTTACAACCTGTATTTAATAATATTAATAATTGCAGCAGGGCTGCGGGCAATGCCACATCACTGGGTGATACTAGACCCGTATCTAGCGAGGAGGCAATTCTGCCCATTTCGCTGACTCCTGAGCATATGCTCACACAGGTGTGTACATTTGCCCTGATTTTCTCATCGTCAGGCAGTATACACTCTCACGTACCTTGGGGGTTGGTTCTCAAGAGCGTAAATTGCACGAAAAGCCCCCAAGCCTTTTCTCCGCGGCTTCGCCCCAAACGAATGTATCCTAGCCCCGGAATCGAGCTCAGGGACCTCGAGCTGAGAGAATTTAACCGCTCTGCAACTCACCCCCTCTTCAAGCCACCTTATAGTCTTTTTTAATCTTCCTACAACAGGGTCTTCGTGAAGCCCCTCACAATGATCAGGTAGGCAACGCACCTGACCGCAGCATTCTTGCCAGTCTCCATAGCGTCCAGACTGCCCATGCCGCGGTATTTCTTAAGCCGGACACCGTCGGCAAAGAAGTACTCGCCGGGAGCCTCGGTGGTGCCAGCCAGCATGGAGCCCATCATGACGGTGGAGGCGCCCAGAGACAGCGCCTTCATGATGTGCCCGACAGACCGGATGCCGCCGTCGGCAATGACGGGCACAGCGAATCGTCTGGCGTACTCGGCCACTTTGTACACAGCCGTGGCCTGGGCCCGACCGACGGCCATGACCTCCTGGGTGATGCAGATGCTGCCGGAGCCCATGCCGACGCGCAGAGCATCAACGCCGGCGTCAATCAGGTTCTTGGCTTGGGCAGCGGTGACAACATTGCCGCCGATCACTTGCAAGTCCGGGTGCTGAGATTTCACATTGCGAATCATGTCGATCTGGTAGATACTATTGCCCTGGGAGCTGTCCTGCATCAAGGGAGAAAATCAATGGCGAAAATTGGTAGGAAGAGAAGCCTTTGAGTGGGTACAGAAGCGTTTGAGGAGGTACAGAAGCGTTTGAGGTACAGAAGCGTTTGAGGAGGTACAGAAGCGTTTGAGGAGGTACAGACGCGTTTGAAGAGGTACAGAAGCATTTGAGTAGGTACAGACGCGTTTGAGGAGGTACAGAAGCGTTTGAGGAGGTACAGACGCGTTTGAGGAGGTACAGAAGCGTTTGAGGAGGTACAGACGCGTTTGAGGAGGTACAGAAGCATTTGAGTAGGTACAGACGCGTTTGAGGAGGTACAGAAGCGTTTGAGGAGGTACAGACGCGTTTGAGGAGGTACAGAAGCGTTTGAGGAGGTAGAGAAGCGTTTGAGTAGGTAGAGAAGCGTTTGAGTAGGTAGAGAAGCGCATGAGGAGGTAGAGAAGCGTTTGAGTATGTAGAGAAGCATTTGAGTGGTCAGAGAAGCATTTGAGTGGTCAGAGAAGCGTTTGAGTCCTTAGAGAATCGTTTGAGTTGTTAAACAAGCCTTTAAGTGAAACTAGCTAGTTACTTGGCAATCATAGAATTGAGGCAGTATAGAAGTATTGCGGCAAACCAGAGTCTGATTATGCTCCGAGCAATACTCCAGCCACTCACCAAGACGATGGCATCCACGCCTGCTTGAAGGAGGCCTTCTAGCCTGTTGTAGTCCTCGGCGTGGGTGCTGAGAGCGGCACCGACTAGCAATTGACGCCTGCACAAGGGGGTCGCATCAATTTTTATAGTAAAAAATGAATGAGAAGAAGTCCATAACAAATCATCTAAACTCACTTCTCATCCTTGCTAGATAGAGGATATTCTCGATTCTTCTTTAAATCGGTGCGAGCAATCAGGGCAACTAGATCACCGCTCTCGTTTACAATTGGCAGCTTGCCTGTGGTTTTTTAATAGCATTGAGGATTACAAAAACTAAAACCACTTGTGCAACTAGGTTTAAATTTTCAATAGGGATATGGGAGGATAATGGATGAGCAGCTGAAAATGGGAATCTGGGAGGATATTGGATGAGCAGCTGAAAATGGGAATCTGGGAGGATATTGGATGAGCAGCTGAAAATGGGGATCTGGGAGGATATTGGATGAACAGCTGATAATGGGGATCTGGGAGGATAATGGATGAGCAGCTGATAATGGGGATCTGGGAGGATAATGGATGAGCAGCTGATAATGGGGATCTGGGAGGATAATGGATGAACAGCTGATAATGGGGATCTGGGAGGATAATGGATGAGCAGCTGATAATGGGGATCTGGGAGGATAATGGATGAGCAGCTGATAATGGGAATCTGGGAGGATATTGGATGAGCAGCTGAAAATGGGGATCTGGGAGGATATTGGATGAACAGCTGATAATGGGGATCTGGGAGGATAATGGATGAGCAGCTGATAATGGGGATCTGGGAGGATAATGGATGAGCAGCTGATAATGGGGATCTGGGAGGATAATGGATGAACAGCTGATAATGGGGATCTGGGAGGATAATGGATGAGCAGCTGATAATGGGGATCTGGGAGGATAATGGATGAGCAGCTGATAATGGGGATCTGGGAGGATAATGGATGAGCAGCTGATAATGGGGATCTGGGAGGATAATGGATGAACAGCTGATAATGGGGATCTGGGAGGATAATGGATGAGCAGCTGATAATGGGGATCTGGGAGGATAATGGATGAACAGCTGATAATGGGGATCTGGGAGGATAATGGATGAGCAGCTGATAATGGGGATCTGGGAGGATAATGGATGAGAGCTGAAAATGGGAATCTGGGAGGATATTGGATGAGCAGCTGAAAATGGGGATCGGGAAGCATAATAGATAAGTAGCTGGATAGATAATTAGATACATAAGTAGAAATAAATAGGTAATACCACATTATCTTAGGCAAAAATGTGTAAGTAGCTGAAAATTTCATTTTCCTAGAAATAATCTGGGAAGATTTCAGCCTAAAATTACGGTTTCGGGTTTCTGAGAAAGTTCAGTCTGAAGCGCGCTTACTCACCTTTTTTGCTCTTCTGCAGCACATCGTGAGCCTGGCTCAGTGAGACACCAGCTGTAGCGGTGATGAGCTCCGACAATGGGGTCATGACCTCTTTGATAGGCGTGTTGTACTGCGACTCGCCCAAGAAGTCAATGTCGCGAAACGTGACTAGGCCAACTAATTTGCCTCCCATTTTGCCACTGTCGGTAATGGGTATGCCGGAGAAGCCCTGGCTAGATTTGATACGAAGCACATCTGCCACAATGTTAGTTGGCGACATAACATAGGGATCAACAATAAAGCCTTGCTCGTATTTCTTTACTTTGCGAATCTCATTAGCCTGATACTCAGCTGTACAGTTGTGATGCACAATGCCAATACCGCCAGCCAGTGCCATTGCGATGGCCATTGTACTCTCTGTCACTGTGTCCATTGGGGATGAAATCAGGGGCGTCTTCATAGTTAGCTTGCGAGTTAGCGGCGAGGTGAGGTCCACCTCGGAAGCTGGGAAGTCGATGAAGCCAGGCAGAATGATGAAGTCACTGTTTGGAGGGGATGAAAATATATGATTAGGACTTCATATATCTACAGTGAAGTTGAATTTTAATATGTTGAGTTTAAAGCTTGGCATAGAAAATAGCTTAAAATAGGCTCTAGAGAACTCTAAGTCAACTAAAGCCTGATGTTTACTGTTCATGAAATTTAATTATAATTATTGTAGTGTATTTTGATAAAATAATATTTGATTTATTGTGTATGTTTGGTTGAGCTCATGCAAACAGACAGCATTAAAGTTATTACAATAGTTAAGCATTAAAAATACTATTCAGGTAAACATAGCTGAATCTTAAACTCACTTTGTTTTGGGTTTGTGATATTACGTATATATTTATATATTTGTGTGATCAACTCATTTGAGATTTTATAACAAGGGCTATCCAGTGAAGACAGATAACTAAATCTAAGCAAGGATGAGAAGCGAAACCACTTAGGCCAACAGAAACAGACAACAGAAATAGTGGCACAGAAGCGAAAGATGCTAAATGAAGTTAGGAGTTGATGGCCACTAAGGGCCACCATGGAATATTTTTAATTTCAGGGAAAGACATGAAATATAAATAAAAGCTATACTGAGTAAAATATCTGATATAAAAAACCCTAGATAATTAAAAAAAGCTTAAAATCCTATGCTTACTAATATACCTTTTTGCGTTCTAGTTGGTTATTTTTGCGATCAAGTTGGACAGACTGCTGAGGCTCAGACTGCACTAAATCGCCTGCAATCGAATGTAGGATTGACCATAGACAGCCAAGTATTTTGCACTCTAGTTGGTCTTTTTTTGCGTTCTATTTGGACAAGACTTTGCTAGGATAGAATCGGCATCAGGAACAAAAGAAAAAACTGTAATCAGGCAGGTAGAGAGGCAATGGCGACAGTTACAGTGACAATAAACAAAAATTAACATCAAACATTAACTAAGAATGACGTTAAGCATATTTAGAGTCAGGGTCAGTAAGGGTTTGCACCAATCCACGATATCCGGCTTGCTAATCACTCAAAAATGTCGGCGTAATCCAGGCACCTCTGAATATAAGTGACACTGTGATTGATCTAATCATGGCATCAGTCAGACGCTTCCTTTTTGGACCCCCTCTTGCCTGAGGCTCCGTGCATCCAAATCCATATACGCGCGGATGATGTTGCTTGCTGTTGTGCGCTTGATGCCCAGTTGCTGAGCCAATGTCCTCCAATCAGAGTCCTCCTCGTAGGCAGTGATCAGCCTCAGTCTATCAACAGGGTTAATTTTCAAATACAGGCCACGCTCACCCATAATGACTGAAGAGACGGAGAGGATAGGAGTAGGGAAGAGATTTTTGTCCAAATAGAGCGCAAAAAAGACCAACTAGAGCACAAAAGACTTGGCTTTCTATGGTCAATCCTACATTCAATTGCAGGCGATTTAGCGCAGTCTGAGCCTCAGCAGTCTGTCCAACTTGATTGCAAAAATAACCAACTACCAACCAACGCAATAAGGTATATTTTTCATATTGCTTCTTAGAATCCATGTTTTTGGGATGCATCAAAAATTTTTATATATTTTCTATTGTTTCAATAAAAAGCTTAGTGGTTAGAGTGTTAGACTCACAACTTACAGGGTTGGAGGTTTGATTCCTGACTCCTCTGGAACAATTTGTATCCTTTAGAAAGATGCTAAACACTCAGCTGTTAAACTCGTACTAGCATCAGCTAGGGTAATGGAGCATGGGACATCTCCCTAGTCCATTGACTGAACAGTTGCATGCAGCCTCCAGATGCACCATGCAATAGCTATAGCTGTGCTGTTAGCTACATATCTAGTCCAATTGAAGCAAGTGCAATAATTTGTTTCAGTGTGATATTAAGCTATTTCTCATACACAATTATAGCTAAGAAATAATAATATTTGATCTATTTGATCTAGTAAGACATTACTAACATAATTTACTGGGCCCCTAGATCATAAAATGTTAAAAAAAATTGCTTTATTACAAAAAACCAATCACTTTCATTTGAAGAAAACATTTTTGGACATTATTACAATTTCTTATTAGCTAAGTCTAGTGTCTTAACAATATAAACAGCTAACTTGTCTGCTAGCCCATAGTGTAGATTATGTAGTACATGCGAGAATTTACCTACATGCATTTTTAAAGTGGCATCCAGCGACGTGCAAATAGGTATGTGGCGTGCTTTTGGTGTGCATAATTCACACTAAATAATTACACTGGCATGCCTGGCGCCTGCCTGGCATGGCAAGCTGCCAATGCATTGCTATGCAACAAAAAATACGCCGTGACTAGGGACACGGCGGCCGTGTCTCTAACTCTGTGCCTAGGGACACGGCTGCCGTGTCCCTAGTTATCGACCACTCCGTGCCTAGAGCCACGGCGACGGCGGTTGTAATCTATATATATAAAAGTGAAAACTCTGTCTGTCTGTCTGTCTGTCTGTGTGCAACCTTTTGTCTTTATAGACGCCGAAACCGCTGAACCAAATCGCACCAAACTTTGCACATACCTTAAACCACCTACGCTGAGTGCAATAGGCTACTCAAATTCCCGAAAAATCATTTCCTTCCTGCTCAAAAGTGCAAAAAACTGCTCAAAAATCGTCGAAAAATCACTCAATTCGACATATCGTCGCCCCACTTTGTCAGATTTTCTCCAAATTTGATCCACTTACACTTTACATGTTTTCCAACAATGCTGTCAATTTTGAACATCTCTACTCAATCCAGAGCAAAGCTGCATCATCTCAAAGTGAGTCACTTTTTGTTTTCCGAGGACAGCCACCCCAACTCCCCTCCGCCACTCTGCGGGCCAAATTTTATTACAGCCACCCCCTCCCTTCCCCGGGCGCCGAAGCCCCAGACTGTACATTGTATTTCAAGCCGTGAATGTACACAGCCCAAACCCCTAGACCAGGGGTCGGCAAACTCCGGCCCGCGGGCCAGATGCGGCCCTCGAGCCTCTAGCCGTATAACTAGGGATACGGCCGCCGTGTCCCTATACACAGAGCTGGGGACACGGCGGCCGTGCCTAAGTCCTGAGTCACGGCCGCCGTGGCTCTAGGCACGGAGTGGTCGATAACTAGGGACACGGCAGCCGTGTCCCTAGGCACAGAGTTAGAGACACGGCCGCCGTGTCCCTAGTCACGGCGCAAAAAATATGTATTGTAATATTTACTTTATTAAAAATCTATTGTATATAAACAGTATAAAATATGGCAGAGCTTATTCATATGGCCCCGTGCCGATAATTTTCTGCTTATCCACAGGGCAGCTTGTATGAATAGGTCTACAACTCTTTATATATGCTGTGCCATTAATTTCAATTTTATCCACACAGATCCATGCTGATAATTTTCTGTTTATCCACACGGCAGCTTGTATGAATCCTATATGTCCTAGGCCTAGGCCTGAAACGAGGCCCTTTCAGGTTTGAACATTTTGTTGAACCCTCGAGCCAATAGATCGACAAAGTTGTCAGTGTGTTACAACAGTGTTCTACATTTCAACCTACACATTCATTAACCGATATTAATGTTATCCTTTCTAATTATTGTAATAAAAACTTAAATAATTTTATTACAATTTTTAAAAACTTTTAAAAACTCTTTAAAAAGAGTTCTTTTTATCTTTTTTAAAACTAAATCTTTTGTGATTTCACATGCAATTGTTAGCAAGGTTACATATTATTAGAAATTAACAATTAATTGAAATTTAACATGTGCATTGCTTGAAATTAAAAGAGGCACTACTGCAGGTTCTGGAAAAAACATGTATGACCAGTTGTATATAGTACATGAAAATTGCTAGGCCTACACAGTTCCTGTAAAATATGTGCTTTAAGTTCTTAAAGTTATTGGCAAAATAAGCTGCTATGTAGATAGGCAGAGAATTATAGGCACGGATCCATGTGGATAAAATTGAAATTAGCGGCATGGGACCACGACCATGGGAATAAGCACTTCCATAAAAGATTTAAAAGTTTTTTAATTGTTGATAAATAAATGCATGATTGAGAAATAATTTTTTATTAAGATATAATTAGCTAGCTAATTAGCAATCCATTAGCAATCGCGTAGGCAGTATTAGACACAATTACCAAAAAGTTGCTAAAACTTACTCATATGTCATGCCATCGCCTTTTTCAAAAAGCTGAGCGCCAGCCATTCCGTCTTCAGGCACGTATCCAGTAGAAGAAATCAGTCTTTCAGCCATACTACAATGGAAAAATCACAAAGAATTCTCCAGACCAGTCTGAAGACTTAGTACAGAAAGAACTAAATTAACGTCCGATACACTCAAATATCTTATTTCATTGGGCGCCGGCGGCGATGTAAAAACTAAGAAATTTGAAGAGGCATCGGGAATGCCTTTAAAATGAAAGTTAAAATCAGTTATATAAGCAAACAACTTAATAACAAATTAAATAAACAATTGATTTTAAATTGAACTTTTAAGAGTTTAGAAATGACGTAATGAATGAAGTAAGGCGAAAAAAGTTTATTTATATTATTAGCAAACTTACGCATAAATAACTATCTTACGCATGATTTAAAAAACAGCCAGCATTAATTCCGGATTTTGAACTCCCATTTCGCCAGCCGCCTGTCGGCCCAATCAGTGGCGCAAATGATTGGGCCGACAGGCGGCTGGCGAAATGCAAGTGATTTTGATCTGATTTGAAAGAACTTTCATCCTTTTATCTCTGCAGTTTTATCTCTGGTTTTATGTCTGCAGTTTTCTCTCACAATTCTTTACAGATTTTCCTGCTGAGCAAGTCATCGAGGAAGTGATCGTAAAAAATATCATACAAAAAACGGTTATATAGTAGGCGCTAAATGATCGCAGGACAATTTTTATTCATTTTTACCACAGAGCGCCACGACATGAATTATAACATTCCTCGTCAGTAGCTATGGAAGATGTGTTCTGCAGTGATTCAAAAGTTCAAAGCATTAAAAAGGAGAAGGATCGAATATTTATGTTATGTTAAGCGAGCAAAAAAAATTGAATCCAAGAGAGGACATAAATTAAGCCTCTCCACCCGATCGGCCTAATATAACAATTTTCCGACACATGTTGTGCGTAGAAATGTTCTTGAATGCTCAACCATGATTTATCAATGACATATTCATTTTGAAGCCTCTAAACGCGAAGCAACTCACTAGCTAGGTAAGGTATGGAGTGGTGCTGAGTAGTGGCAGAGCGGTTAACGTGTTTGCCTCTCGCACCAAGGTCCCCAGCTCGATTCCGCGGCGTGGCCACATTCAATTGGGGGCGCAGCCGCAGAGAGAAGGCTTGGGGGCTTGGCGTGCAATTTAAGCCCTTGAGGGCCAACCTCCAAGGCACAGTGAGAGTGTGTACTGTCTGCCCTTATCATTAAGGTAGGGAGGTCTCCATTTTTGGAAAATTGGAGCTACAAAAAAGAGTCACATACGAGCTTCCAATGATATCACTCTTTGCGTCATTTTTTCTGTGTGACCTCGCGTACTTTTAAAATCCTGGATTCGAAGGATGGATCCTGCAGGTAGCCAGATTTTAGGCATAGATTTAGAACTTAGAATCAGCATTGTAAAAGATTTCGATGTCAAAAAGTGTGCATTTAAATGCTTTTAGCCAATTAGGGACCGCGGGACGTTTAATTTGCACGCCGTTAATGCATAGTCTATGGTCGAGACTTTGGAATTGAAAATCGTTTTACAACACTACTCAATACTTGGTTTTGAGTGCTCAAATGTCTATGGAACTCGTGCACTCGTGCCAAGACATTTAAGCACTCAAAACCAAGTATTGAATCCTATATCAAGCACAACTTAATAACTCCAGTTATTAAGTTGTTATTAAGTTGTTATTAAGTTATTAAGTTGTCCTTGTCCTATATTTAAGCACACGCAGGAAATGCAGAGCGAAACGCAGAAAAATAGGCTAAATGAGCATCATGTATACGCGTAGTAAAATGACAAAGTGAAGCCAATGCGAATTCTTACCTGGACGTCCTCCTGATTCCTTTCACCTTGAAATAGCTGCACACCCTTTCGTGCACAGACTCGAATCCGGCGGCTCCCGCAATGACCAGCTGGCTGGATTCGCCGGAAGCGCTGCTTCCGCTAGTAGCAGAATTGCAGCGTCTCTGTGGCTGACTCATAGAGCGGATTGAGTAGTTCTTATTAACAGAAGTGCAGACTGGCTTTCTGTTTCCGGCTCATGCTCTAATTATTAGGAGGCTGGCGGAACACAGATACTTACAGATTACATATTATAATGCTGTGTGTCCATATGCGAGCTGATTATGATTAGCCAGTCAGAAAGAGACCAGAGGGCTCAAGTCTATTGTGCATCGAGGCAGAGGGCTTATGGGTCTCTGTCCGCCCTGATGCACTCCGCGGCTTCTAAAGCTTTCGACGTCCTGTGAGCACGAGGCGAGCTCGTGAGGGGAGAGACTATGCTCAAATCATCCGGCGCGTGTGCGCAGAGATGAATGAGAGGCTGGGGAATAGTTTCTCTTAGGGAAGATGAATTCTCTGATTGGTGGGATTACATGCGTGCAGATGAAGAGAGAGGGAACCGCCCGGGTTGGGGAAGAAAGGAGAGGATCTGACACTGGGGTGGGATTCAGAAACTACAAGCTTCTTTGGGATTTTCTACCCCACCCCACGAAAATGCCGGTGTCGAGCTCGCTCGGGAAACTTACTCGCATGGACTTGAGCAAGCAGGTTGTGAAGAGGCCGACTGAAAAAAATTAGGTACTTGAAGATCCACGACTGGCACAACCGCAAATGCGTCGGGCCGTTGAGGTGTTTGAAAACTTTCATTGTGCCAATCAATCAACCACCTTCCTCTCCTTCCCCGTGATTCTGAAATCAGAGCGCCAGACAGAAGAGGCAGGTCGATGTTGAGAATATTTTAAGCAGATGGTTAGAAAGGATGACAAATCAATTACTCGCATTTTAAAGCTTTAGTCCAATGAGCCGAAGCATGAAATACTTCACTGCTCCTAGTATAACGCTCTGTGTGACGATCAGAAAGCAAATAAACTAATCTTTTAGCAAGAGTTTCAAAAAAAATAAAAGTTCCCAAATTTCTTTTGAAGCAGCTGTGCCGCACATACTTAGCATAATTATTCCGATACACGAGGTAAGTTATTAAGAAAATAATGGGAACGATAAGCTTCAATGCCAGAACGAAAATGTGTCAATAACTGATTTAGGACCGTGATTAAACACTCAAACGTTTAGGTATTGTCTATTCACAAACGAATTTCATTATCGATTTTATTAGCAATGAAGGAGTGGCCAAAGCAGCTGTTGTCCTCGCCTCTGATCCCACGGTCCGCAGCCGTCGTCGGTGAAGCCTTTGCCCTTTGAACAAAAGGACTTTGGAGACTGTAAAAATATTACACAGGGTGGGGCCGCGTTTTCCTGACATCCCTAGAAGTATTGCAACCTGACAGAGGGCGAATCCTGAGTACAAATCCTCGAATGATTTTCTAATTGATTGCACCTACTCATATTGGGTCAGGTGTGCAGCCGACAGCACAGCCGCAGCTATATTGCGCGGTGCATCTGAAGGCTGCGTACGGCTGTTCAGTCCATGGACTGGGTGGGACGCCACACCCACCCTCAATTGTCCTAGCTAATGCTGGTACCTATTTAACAGCTGGGTGAACTGAAGTGCAGTACACTGTTAATAAAGTGTCTTGCTAAATGTCAATAACTTTTCCAGCGAAGTCTAGAATCGAACCCCGACCTTCTAGTTGTGAGTTCGACGAACTGCTTGAAAAAAAATGAAAAAATGGTTTCATTGTCCGTTGATCTCTAATTAGCAGGAAAAGTACATCCGAGTTTTTCTTCGAAGGACACAATTAAGGCCATGAAATTTTTACTAACGAGCCGGGCTCTTAATCATGCGAAAAAATTTAACGACCTATTAGGAAAGTCGTCATGGCAACTCATGGACCCATTCTCCTCATTAAGTCCTTTTCGAAATAATGCATCGGTTTGCATGGGAGCAGATGAGAGAAGGCTTTGCGTGATTGCGTGAAAGAGTACCTGGGAAAAGGAAAGTAATTAGTTGGGGAGGGGGTTCCGGATGAGTTATGCTCGTCGCTAAACGCGACAGGCTGCAAGCACTGACCTTCCTTAGGTCGCTCAAGAAAATCTCGAGAGACACCCTTAGTTCTAAATAATTATTGCACTTCGAATCTCGAAATCGCCTTAAGGTCTTAATTGCTACACGCGTCAACAGATGGGGCCAATTTGTAGCCTCTTTAAAAAATCGTAGATTTCCCCCCAAAAGACCCCGCGGGTGGCGATTTCAAATGCCATCAACCTACTTCACGATGTCTCCAAAACTGAATGACCAATTATCGTGAAAGTCCACCAAATGAGTTTAAATATTTCGCTCTTAACGATGAGCTAACTTTCAAAATCGTCCGACGTCAGCATCGGCAATATATTCAGCCATTCTTGTTGGCACCCTTGCTTGCAGATGTATATTTTTAAGACTAATTATTGTCGTAACTTCGACTCAAAATTCGTTAATAAAAATGCACAACTTACTACTGCTATCAGTAATAAAAACAAGCAGCAATTTTTTATCTCGTATTTTAATTTCAAAATAATCCAAGGAACCAGTACAAAACTACTCATATTTGTTAAAATAGATAACCCCTGCCTGCAACCGAGAGCACAGCCGCAGCGATTGTGTACTACTGTTCAGTCCATGGACTGGAAGGACGCCACACCCATTACAGCTGCTGAACTGAAGCAATACAGAGTTAATTGTCTTGCTTGCTGAACGCAAGATGTTCCAGTGTAGTCAAGAATCGAACCTTCGACCTTCAAGTCGTGAGACCGACGTTTAGGTATTAACGTCTCTTACCACTAGGCTTAAAACCCCTACCTGACGAATGCTGAGTGGTAAAAAGGAAGACCCAAATGCTCCCTGAAGTGTAGCTTTTGCCATTCAATCTCAGTGTTTTGCCATTCATACTCAGCCCCCATAGAATTAATCCAACCAGTTGGCGCGGTTTGGCCCATAGACTATCGCTCTGTGCCATTCAATCTCGGGTTTTGTCATTCAAACTCAGGCTTTATAAGCCCGGTCTCTCAAACGCAGTCCTCCAAAAGACAGCTAAATTACAAATTTCTTCCATTGCATTTGCTTACATGGCCCAACTTACATGGGCCATATGCTTACATGGAGCGCCTGGGCCACGTTGCACTGGACACTCTGACGCCTCTGAAGGCCGCAAACTGGGAGATTGCCTGCAGCCGACTGTATCCACGGTGCATTATGCAAATTCCTTTTCTCTGAGTCATTTTTCTGATCCAAGACTTTAACAATTCGCTTAAATCCGTATGTTCCTCACTATGATGCTAGAGGTGTTTGACTTGTAATGTGTATGAACTGCATTATGTTTAACAAGTTTAACAAGTCTGTTTTTTCGGTCCTGTGTTACATGAGCCGAGCTGAGGAATGATAACCTGTTCATTCCTTATCCACATTCCTTCTCCACATTAAAGCCTGAGTTTGAATGGTAGATTTACGCACTAGGAAGCCTAGCATAAGTGCATTGATTTATGACCAAGTGTGTGTGCGCAAGACCAGCTCCTTCGGCCCATAGACAATACCCGTCTGGGATTTACTGCATAGTAGCTCAGAAGAGGGATGGCACGGAGATCAAGTGGGGCAAGATTTACCGCACAGTTGCGGAATTTACTGCACACTTCAATCTATTTCTTTGATGGCCTTTGGGCCATAAACTATACACGAGCTTGAGACGTTTACGCACACTTGGTTATATGTCAATGACAAAACCTGAGATTGAATGGCACAGAGCGATAGTTTATGGGCCAAACCGCACCAACTGGCTGGATTAACTCTATGGGGGCTGAGTATGAATGGAAAAACACTGAGATTGAATGGCAAAAGCTATACAAACATTTATGTTAATCAAAACTAGAATAAATTCGGCAAAGATGATGTGCCACGGCCCATCCTATTGCTCGTTTATTTATAATATGAAAAAATACTTTGTCATGCAGAAGCAATACTATAGTAACTAAAAGGAGAAAAAGTCCTCAGAAAGTTTCTAAAATATCTGCAGTAAATAATCTTTCGCAAATGTCTAAAAATCGTTTACCCACATTAGACTGATGGTACAGCAAGAATTAGAGTTTATTTATCCAATCTGCTCATCAATTCCGTGTTCACAGGTGTGTAATCTGAACCTGGCCTTTGAACTCAGACTTCTGCCGCTGTTGCGCCGAAGCGGAAGCCAGGGATGTGGTGGAAATCAATCCCCCCGTACGGCACATCTTCTTGTACAGGTGTGCCCCGAAGTAGATGAACGGATTAGCCAGACTGTTCACGGCAGTCAACAGGTACACCAGAATGTTGACAGAGGCGCTCTCTGTGAAGTACTGCTGCATTCCAGCGTCAAGGACGTGCAGAGCTCCGTCTAGGAACCACAGCAGATTTGGGAAGGCCTGAGTGACGACAAAGACTGCGCTGGCAGTCAGCATCACCTTGGTGAAGCTCCTGGCCGCAGAGTTGAAAGTGGCGCAGGTGCGTCGCTTGCCCTGCAGCTCCTTCAGGATCAGCGCGTAGAAAACCGACATGGCCAGAAGCGGCAGGGCAAAGCCGACGAAAAACCAGATGTGAAACTGGATGGTGAAGAACAGGCGCCAAAAGCGAATGACGTAATCACCTTGTATCGATGGGTCGCAAACTCCATCGATGAGCATCTCTGGCAGGCACCAGGGAATTGACACCATGGCGCTCACCAGGACGCAGACAACAACGCCAAAGACGATGGAGCGCATCTTCAGGAACTTGTATCGCATTGGCAGGCAAACGGCCACGTACCTCTCACAGGCGATCAGGCACAGGTTGAACACGGACCAGAGGAACAGGAACCAGAACAGCATGCCAGTGTAGGCCACGTTGCACAGAAACAGATCGAGAGGCAACCAGCCGGACAGAGGTAGGTTTCCCCAGTCCTGCATCTGGTAGAGCAGAGCCGAGGTGCACACGATCAGGTCCAGCCAGGCCTGCAGTCGGAACAGCACCCTGGGCAGCCGGCTGGTGACTCGGTTGCAGACCAGGTACACAAAGAGCAGCAGGTTGAGTAGAATGCCTGCAGCATTCACTGGCAGGTAGATTAGGCGAGTATTGATCGAATCGCGGGAACTATTGCTGGCCATCTGTGACAAATTCGTGATGCATATTGGTTATAGTTAAATTCAGTAGCTATTATTTCAAGTCCTGTCTCATTTGAACCGATCACTGTTGCGAATTATTTCAGCAACGTTTGAGTATTTGCTAAGATAAGGTGATTTTTAATGCAACTATCCAAGAATTTTGATACACTAGCCAATTTCTCTTAAAAGTATACAGTTTCCAGATTGTTCGTCTAATTCCTGCAGCTAAAATCATAAATAAATAAGGGGATATCTCTGTGTGCATTATTGATTTTGGCTGAATGAAATTTGAAGGCATGAGCTTTGAAGGCTTTTTGCTCCGAGTCAGAAAACAAAAATTAGGGCAATAATTCACCCGTGTCTAACACACATTAAATGCTTTCGGTTAGCAATGTAATCTTCAGTTTTCTTTTTTCTTTTCTCTGACTACAGTGCAAAATATTCAACCAATCGCCATGGAAATGCACAACTAGGCATTTCTGATCTATCCGAAAGCATTGGCATCGTCGAGATATTCAACGATTCGTGTCGGGGAATTCGGTGCCAAAAACCATTAATACGAGGGTTGCTCAATAAGTTTCCGGAAAAAAACATAGTTCTCGGCATTATTTTTAGGAGCTTTTTTAGGAAATGATCGGGGAGACAGGATGCCTAAAATTTCAGCTCGCTGCATTTCCATGTTAACTCGCAAGAAAGCCCAAAGCGAGAACCAGGACCCACCTCCAAGCCTGACCCGGCGTGACAAGAGAGACATGCTGCTGCTGCTTTTCCGCCTAGGAAATTCTCCATCCCAGTGCCTGCAGATGCTTCAAACGGCGCTTGGAAGTGAAGCCCCAAGCCAGAGCTTCTTGACGACGATCCGCGTGAAGGACGTCCGAATTCAGCCATCACGCCTACAACTGTGGCTGCCACCAGGCGTCTGCTTGCCGAAGACAGACGTGTGACCACTCGTGAGCTCGTACAGAATGTAGGGGTGTCAGATGGCACCATGAATTCCATTCTGCACGATCGACTTGGCGTACGCAAGCTGTGCGCCAGATGGGTACCCCATCAGCTAACTGCCGAGCACAGGGCAGCCCGAGTCAGTTTCTGCCAGTCTGCGCTGCGTCAGTTCAACGCAGGAGCCTCACCGCTGGTGACCAACGTGCTAACAGGTGACGAAACCTGGATCTACTTTTACGATCCAGAAACTAAAGCTCAGAGCCGGCAATGGGTTGCTGATGGTGAAGAAGTGCCGGTGAAATTCGCACGAGAACGCAGTGTCGGGAAAGTGATGTCGCTGTGGGATTCTGCCGCATGTGGTGCTGGACAAGGGTGCCACAGTGACGGCAGAGTGGTACAGAACCAGATGCCTCACTGAAGTGCTGTGATCGCTTCAAGAACAGCGGCCAAAGACCAGAGATCGGCACATCATCCTGCACCACGATAACGCACCGGCACACAAGGCCCGAGTGACGTCAGAGTTTTTGTCGGCGACAAACCTGACGCTGCTGCTGCATCCGCCGTGCTCACCTGATCTGGCGCCTTGCGATTTCTTCCTCTTTCCGAAAATCAAGCGGAATTTGAAAGGGAGGCGTTTTGACACCGAGGAGGAGCTGCTGAATGCGATGGAAGGCGAATTGGCGAAACTCAACAGAGACCATTTGGGGGCATGTTTTTCTGCGTGGTTTAACAGGATGAAAAAGTGCTTGGATTGCGATGGCGATTGCGATGAAGAAGTGTTAGGATCTGTGTCTGACTGCTAGTAAAATTTCATGCTGGTTTGATATTTAAAAATATGTTTTTTCCGGAAACTTATTGAGCAGCCCTCGTATTGGCAGAATTTTTCTGCTCACAAAATTTCGTCATGTAGCCATCTTGGCCATTATTGCCATATATTTTTGAACTAATATTGACTCGCCATTGAGGTTTACTCAGAGAAATGTGAGCTGTCCTTGTCACCAGGGTCTACAACGCAAGAATCGCTAAATATCTTGACGATGCTGACGTCGGACGGCTTTGAAAGTTAATTCATTGTAAAGGGTATAGAAAATTTAGATCCATATGGTGGACTTTCACGAAAATTAGTCAATTGGTTTGGGAGCTATGGTCAGCTATTTTTGAGAGCTGGAAGTGGGTATTTGAAAACACCAACTAAAAGGTATTTCTACTATTTCGACAGGCAGATGGTGAATTTTTTTTATTGCACTCTTCACCCTCCGATATATTACTGTACCTATACATTCGTATATATTAGCAAAATGTATCTTTGCTAGTCCATTAAAACAGCAGATTCTATATACCTATGTTTGCTATTAAATGGCCGGGCTGATCTATTCACATAGTTCTTTTATCAAGAACTGTTTCTGCAGCTTGATTCGACAATGCGTCTGTGAGAACTGTAGCTTTGTACTTTTGAGTCGACTGCAGATAACTGCTACAGCTCATTGCTAAGGGATAATGTAGTCAAAACTTGCGAATAATTAAGTCAAGGAGTTCTAAACGTAGCATCTGAAATGGCATCGCTTGAAATGCAGCTACAGCATGAGGTTAATACAAGGTTCTTTTAGGTTTAAACAACCTTAAGAAAAAAATTAAATTTAATCTCGCCATTGTAAGATTGAGCCATAGACTAAACCGACGAGTTAATTCGCCCTATAGCGGCAAGAAATAGTTTAGTCTATGGCTCAAGTTCTGACTCTTAAGTTTCTAAGGAAATAGAGAAGAACATCGCATACATCATGTATAGTTGACGATTTTTCTTGCAAGAATTGATTAAAGTTAATATAAAATACTTACCTCTTAATAGTGTTATCGTAAGTCGCCAGATAAATATTTCTAGTCAGGTAAATACTCTTTTTCCGAGAATCTACCGACCATTTAAAGGTGGAAGCAGGGAAGATTTGTCTATCTGTTAAAATCGTTTTGATTGGTCGAAAAACCCTGCTAACTTGCCGCCAATTGGCCTGTTAATAGCCGATCAGCTTATTCGACTGAAAGTCTATTGATTTAAGCAGACTTTTTAACAAAAGAGTATTTAATTTCGTTTTTATTCTGTTAGAAAATCGATGAAAACGTGTCTGCTTGACTGACGACCATTGAAATGTTCAATAGGATCTGAGGAATAATCGAGCAAATTCTTGAAAGTTTGAGTTTCACATTCGCTCTAAAATATTGATTTCAAATTAATCGAATCTTTGAGGGTTAAAATAATAAAGAAGCTCTCGTTCATCAGAAAAACGACAGATTCCTTTTGAAGGGCTTATAGAAAGCTCATGTGACTCGATTAAAAGGTATACAGTCCACATACATTTATGCCTAAACTGTGCGCTGCCTGCCCCTACGCGAGGCTCTTAGGGCTCGGCAGTTTCAGGCATTGCTTCTTCTTCTTCTTCTTCTTTTTCTTCCACCGTCCTCAAAGCTGCCACGCGCAGCGAGGGGGAGAGGTGCTCAGAGGCGCCTCAGCCCGCGCAGAAGGGCGAGGACCTGTTCTTGATGCTGCAGGGGCCTCTTCGCATTTGGCGTGGCGTGGGTTGCCAGTATGGCCCCAGCACCTCAAGGTCATCTGCCGGATGACCATCCGCTCATCTGAAGGCCGCCTTGGCAGCTTGTAAAGGATAAGTCTGACCTGCTGGCCCTCGCAGCGAGCCCGGTTGGCACATTGGTCGACCATCTGGTTTCCCGCAGCTGTGTAGGAGGGCACGTGGACCTGTCGCAGCGGCCGTGCTCAAGGGCCATCAGCGCCTGTGAATGCTGTGAATCGCCTGCGCTGTCGTCAGCTGCCTGACGTAGTCCAGGACACTCCGAATGGCGCAGATTTCCGCCTCGAAGGAGCGGACGACCTTGCCAGCACGAGTTGCGATCGTTGAGCCCCAATGGCGAGAGGTAATGACGGCAGCGCCCCAGGCATCTGAGGTGCCGTACCGTCGGTCCAGACGCCTATGTCCGTCGCTGAAAGGTCGGCGAGGAAGCTCAGCGCCCGACTTCATCGGGAGGCTTCGGGCACACGCAGTGGTGAGCGTCAAGTTGATGGTGATACCAGAGTTGTCTGCAAGGTGGGGCGTGTCCAGTGTCGGTGGCAGGTAGGGCTCGCTTGGGAGGGCATCGAGGTAGGCCGAGGTCTAGGGCCACGAGGCGCCAGCAGCCGCGAAGCAGCGGATTGAGCGCCGGGTCTTTGCGGCAACTGGCGCTCTCAATGGCGCGGTTCAGGAGTCTGCCGCGGGTGATTCGCGTTGCCGATTCGTAGGCCGGGACATTTTCAAGCTGTCGTAAGACACTAATCACAAACCACGACGTGCTGCTGCACGAGCTGCAGGGGCCGCACAGGTAAGGCCAATGGCGAACTGCTAGATACCTTGATAGAATGCTTAATGGATTACTCGAGTGAGCGTGAACTCAATGAATTTAGTCTCGTTGATTGTTGAAAAATTCCCTTTATTGAATTAACGTTGCACCAAAGCCACGTTTGGGGGGCTTTTCAAATTGTCAAAATAGTTATAAGAGAGTATAACACTGGCTTTCTACGAAGACGCAAACTCAAAGAAGCAACTCAATTCTACCTATTTTCAGCAGCACTGAGCGATTCTAAAACATGTTTGCCTATTGTGATTAGTAAAAGTAAATCGACGATGACTGGTTAAATAAGTGGCTGGGATTTAACTTACTTGACTTAGCTGCAGGGGGACAACTTACGGATGCCGCAAGAGGCGTCACCGCCCATTCCGCTAGCACGAGCAACTAAAGCTGCGGTGTCGCGCAGGGGGATCCAGAGAATCCAGGAGATGGAGAGTCGCTCGCCCGGTGGCCCTAATTGGTATCGGACGAGCTGGCAGATGTTCTCAGCCCTGAAAAAGTCTGAGCGACCTGAAAAGGTCCGGGTTTGGGCCGAGAAGGTGAGCTTGTCCTGAGTAAAGGCGGGGCAGTCGCAAATGAAATGCTCCGCATTCTTTGCATAGGAGAGGCAGAATGGGGACTCATCACTGTGGATTTTGGCTTGCAGGTAGTGATGCATAGCGAAACAGGCGTGGCCAGAGAGGGCCATGGTGACTGCCCTGATGTCACTGTTGTTTAGTCCAAGCAGGGCTTGGCGGAGGGCAGTGGAGGGACAAGGAGCAACAGAGCAAGACCGTTGACAATCGGCGGTGTTGATCCACCTGTCCTTGTGCTCCATTTGTACCCGCTGGTAACGTCGCCGAGCGGTAACGACGGCGATGAGTGGCTTTGATGATATGCACAATACGGTTATTGAGGCCGAGATCACAAATGACCAAGAGCTGATACGAGTTACCGCTAGTTAACTAGTGTCTATTGCCCTTTTTATTATTAGTTGCTATTGCGATACTAATATTATAGTTGTCGTCTGATAATCGGCATTGCTCACGCAATGTCTTTTATTGTCTTTTATTATGATTATTTCAACTAGCGTACACAAGAAAGAATATTTAGGAGTACAAAAAATAAAATAATACAAGTGTTTTGCGAAAAACATTATTTTACTATATGAAGCTTCGGTATTTTTATATTGAAAAGGAATTTTACTCAAGAATAGAACAAAATCTTGGGATTTTAACGCGTTAGACTTCTGAAAACGAAAAATACTCAATCAATATGATTGAACATGGTCTATTTTCGTAGGGGATTTTCGGTCTTACTGCTCCCCATGTCTCACAGGCCAATTTTTCGTTTTCGAGACGAAAATAGGACATTGTGCGCCTGTGCTCTGGTCTTGAAGTACTTTTCTCAGTTGAAGTCATTGAAATAACTTTTACAGTGCTGGTTTTGGTTGCTAAGGCAATAAATTTTTTTTGTCGCTTTTGTTATCCCATCCTCACCTTCAGTCTTTTTCGGGCTATTTTTAGTTTTGTACAGCTTTTTCAACGCTCGTATTTATGGACTATACTGATGGCTTCGGTAAATTCATGCGCATTGTCCGCTATTCGGGGGTGTGAGTAAAAAACTCGCTTGCTGGATAACACCTGTTATACTCGGCTCTTCTCAAACCTGACCAAAATCGTCAGGATGTGTTAGAAAAATCAATTTCCTGAATGCAGCCTTTTTATACCTTCATACTTTTTTATTTAGCTAAGCCCCCAGCCGATATTAGCAATCAATAGCAGCTCTGGTAACAATTGTTATTTTTAGGGGGTGAGTAACAGAGCGGTTAACGCGTCTACCTCTCGCACCAAGGTCCCTGAGCTCGATTCCGGTTCATTTGGGGCGCAGCAGCGGAGAGAAGGCTTGGTGGCTTGTCGTGTAATTTTTCGCCCCTGAGAGCCAACCTCCAAATCGCAGTGAAAGTATACAATGCCTGACGATGAGAAAGTCAGGGCATGTGTACATGATATGTACTTGTACCTGCCCATGTACAAAATGGGCAGAATTGCCTCCTCGCTGGCTACTGGTCTAGTGCCATCAATTGATATGCCAATACTGTGACACTAAAGAATACTTTATTTATTGAATGTTGTTTACTTAATTTTCACACTTTACATCGTTGAAATCGGTCGCCCACCGCCCATTAATCCTACGATTGATCAAGCGAGGCGACACGTGCAGAGGACCCGTGACAATTGTTCGCGAGGACATTTCTTTCAATCACTACTTCAAGTAGTATGAAAGAAACTTATACAGCATTCGTAGAAACATTCGTAGAAACATTTCTTGCTTTAAATAATAATTTCGATTGTGCCAGGTACCATCGAGATATGTTATACTCCTCATATGTGAATTCAAATTGTGGATTCAAGTGTCAACTGTGCCAAAGTGTGGATATCGTTATCTAAGGGCTGTGTGTGTGCTGTGTCATCCGCCACACCAGCAAACTTCGCTGGACATTCCGGACGTATTTCTAACAATCGATCGATTGTTAGTTGTTCAGCTGTTGGCAGAGCCAGGCTCGCGACCCCGGCTCTCCAAGGCGGTGCCGCCGCCGGAGCTCGCGCCGAGGTCGACGCCTCGTAGTCGGCGGCACACGTGCGAGCCGAAGTAGATGAACGGGTTGGCTAAACTGTTTACGGCGGTGAGCAGGTACACAAGAATATTGATAGCCGTGCTTCCATTATAGTACTGCTTTATGTTATCGTCCAAAATGTGCAGTCCGCCGTCCATAAACCACAGGACATTTGGGAATGCCTGCGAGAAGATGAAGACGAGGCTGTTGGCCAGCATGATCTTGGTGAAGCTCTTGGCGGCACTATTGAATGTGGCACAGGCCCTGCGCTTTCCTCTGAGCTCCCTCAGGATTAGTCCGTAGAATGCGCACATCGAAATGAGAGGAGCAATGAAATTTACGACAATCCACACATAGAACTGCGTTGTGTAGAACAGGCGCCAGTGGGTGACTACGTACTCGCTTTTGATGCTGGGGTAGCAGGTGCCGTCGACCAGTACAGGCGGCAGGCACCAGGGCAGGTTCGTCAAAACGCTCACCAGGACGCAGACAACAACGCCAAAGACGATGGAGCGCATCTTCAGGAACTTGTATCGCATTGGCAGGCAAACGGCCACGTACCTCTCGCAGGCGATCAGGCACAGGTTGAACACGGACCAGAGGAACAGGAACCAGAACAGCATGCCAGTGTAGGCCACGTTGCACAGAAACAGATCGAGAGGCAACCAGCCGGACAGAGGTAGGTTTCCCCAGTCCTGCATCTGGTAGAGCAGAGCCGAGGTGCACACGATCAGGTCCAGCCAGGCCTGCAGTCGGTACAGCGCCCTGGGCAGCCGGCTGGTGACTCGGTTGCAGACCAGGTACACAAAGAGCAGCAGGTTGAGTAGAATGCCTGTAACATTTATGGGGACAAAAATTAGACGAGTGTCAAAGGATTTTGCCGTGCTTGAGTTGGACACTCGAGTTGTATAATTGTTGGACATGACTTAAAACCTAGTAATTTGGTTTTTATGTTTACAATTTTATTTGAAGGACCTGTGGAAACAATTCGTTATGTTGACATGAATATGTAGTACCTATACTAATACAGAATTTTCCTTAATTCGCTTTTCTCCGTTTAATGATTTGCTACCTCCGATCCTAACCAATCACCTCTGGACACTAAGGGTTGAGTGAGAATGTGAATCGGATAAAACCCTGGAACAATGGGGGCGAGTGACGCTCGTGCCAAGAGTACCATCAGAACTTGTTGAATCCGCGGCGAGGCCACATCAACTTCTTGTCATTCATGCTCCTATACTAAACAAGGGTGGGGACACGCATGCGAGTGTGTTCTCAAGTGTTTAACATAAAATTGTTAGGTATTTCACGCGCGGCCCCCTAAATAAAAATCATGGCTACGTCACACTAAGTGTAACACTGTCCTTGTGATAAGTTGTGACTATGTTGAAGCATTTATTTATTGTCGATATCGGCCGTCCTTTAAATCCGGTAGTATATTGTTAATTAGCACTGAGCACATACTGCATTATTTTATCAGATGAGCCTTTCAAAATTTACGTTTTAACGTTTCTAGCTTTTTTGGAATGTTTGGAGTTCATTTCTTGCGACGAAAAGAATGAGTAGTTTAAACTTGTGTTTCCTATGACGTCATATTTTTAATTAAGATCTTTTTAATTTTGATTGCGAACAGCTTCCTATAAAGCCAACTCAACCTCGAACTATCTTTTCTGAAATAATCATGCATGTAAAAAGTTCTCATCCAGAATTGACATCCGATTTCGTTAAAATTACTCTTGTCAGTTAAGCACTCAACAGTGGATTTCATAAAAATAATAGCTAATACAGTAATCCTGGATGCTTTTGATTGATCATCTGTGACGGGCCCTACTATGGTGATTTCATTCTGTCACCAGACTTATATTTTCTAATAGTCTATTGCTGATTCCTCCTAAAATTAATAATCCTCTTTGAAATGGTAGCTTAACATTGCCATCTGTCAAAATGTTCGTCTGTCCGACATGGGGGCATTAGCTGCTAATTTAATGACATCGTGGTCTTTGATCTACCATTATTAGCAATTATTATTTGGCATGAAGTTCATGCACAGTGTGAAGCAACAAGTCGTCAGACAATGACCATTTTTAAGGACCCGAAATGCGAAAAAATTATTTATAAAATACATTTTGTTATAATTCTGCAAGTACAGCTCCATGATGTGCAGTGCATGTCTCAGACCTTTTGTTATGTCTGTCACGTGTGTCGGACATCTTCGAGCTTTAAACAGAAGCTCATGTTCTTAAATACAGAACTGATCAGTTCACGTACTGTAATGCACCAATCTCTGAAACGAACAAAAGGCATATGCTACGGTAAAAATTTGGTGAAGTGTCAGCTTGTTTGTCCTTCTATCTCCCCATGTTATTATTCAGTACTTATTATGCCTTTTTAGACACGTGTTTTTTTGCTAAAAGTCACCCACGCCAAGCCGGGCCGGACCAGCCGGGGGAGCGGACGCCCACCACCCCGCGAGCGCTACCCTTGGGCTACAGTCCCGGCCAATCAGCGAGCGACCCGGCCTCACTACCTGTCGACCCTCAGCAAGAAACAACCCCGGGGCTCAGAACGGCGGTCGCGAGTCTACTGTGATTTGTCGCCTTGGCTCAAGCTACAGCCAGGCATCCACCTCGCCGGTCGACCTAATTTGGGGTTAACATGACTCTATAAAAGGAAGCGTGTTTTTGCAATGGCATTTTATCGTTCTCCGCAATTCGCCTCACACTGTGAGAAGCACGTGCAAGCAAGTCCACTTTGTTTTGTCTCTCCCCGCCCGACCACGCTCCGCTTGTTCAGTTAGGTAGCTTTCGGCGCTACGCGTCTTGAGAGTGCGCCGCTGACAAGGGTGGTCTAGATAGGCGCTTGTTGTCGAAGTCAGTACGTGCTCTCTTCGGAGACTCCGCCGTCAGGCAGAAGGAGTGCCAACCGATAGGATCTGTCGGGGCAGCGCTGAAAGCAGAGACAACCGGAGCCTCTCGGGAAGAGTAGGGCGCGGATTAGGCCAGTTTAAGTAAAATTGTTATATCCAATTTGTTAGACCAAAGTTTGCTTTTCACTGCATGTGAGCGCGCTATAATTTATTTCCATGTGAACATCCTCATTCTGTCAGTGTAACTTTTAAATCAAGTTGAGCAAGTAAACTAGATTCAAATCAACTCCTATTCTTATCTGGAGTCGGCGAGTCATAAAAAACTGATTAAATCACTCTCAATCAATTTATTCGAGTCTTCGCTCGCTAGCCCAGTCTCTTAACGCTATTTAATTTCAGATTTCCCTGCTGCTATTGAAACGATTGGTAGGACACCGACCCTGGTGAAAAGTGAATAGTCGCTAGCTTCACGTTCCTCACGCTCCAGCTAGGACATAATTTTATTACAGATGTGGCAGCCCTCCAGTCCATGGACTGAACAGCTGTGCACAGCCTTTAAAAGCACAAAGCGATGCGACAAAAAAGCGTGATGCGGCTGAGCTACTGGTTTCAGGAATGATTACTAATTTGGCGCGTTAATATAAGTCAACTTAATTGTAGTCCTTGCAACGGACTAGATGTATATCTCCTGTTATGCCATGTCCTAGATTTTTATGTTACACATAGTCCGCTAAGTAAAGTAAGCATGACTATCGTTGTACATGATTCTCGGAATGCATATAGCCACAGCACAAATATTATATTTAATCAGCTGCCACAAAGACATATTTTATCGTCTTTGTGTTGCAATAAAATGTATACATTACTTTTTTTTATTTATTACTAACATCTTAGTTTTTCACTTTTAAAGCATTTTTAGTGCACCTCACAGTTTATCTAGTGACCGTAAGAAGTATGGACTTTTGTTTATCTAACCTTATTTCCTGCATACCCGCTACAGTATTTGTACGTAGTAAATAATATATTAATTATATTTTGCATAACGGGTACAAGGAGATACTATATACTGCGACCAACAAAAATATTTTGATGATAATAGTTTTTGAGGATTTATTCGTCTTATCGTCAGTAGCAGTTTTAAAAAAGAAATAGTTCCGGTGTGCCAAGCAGTAAAGCAAATATACAGCAGCTTCATCAAAACTATTGCTACAAGCGACAGCGTCCACATAAAAACTAACAAATAAAGACTATAGTTTAACTTGAACGTTCAACATGCAAGCTTAAAGAAATAGACTTGCGTCTACCTCAGAATTTACACTTTTAACTTGATCTGTTCGATGCATTTTTTGTTTAATCAGCCGATGCTTTTTGAAATATAATAGCTGATCAGTGTAAACTGTCGTTGTTGAACAAAATGTCGTGATAAGAGGATATAATATCTATATTTAAACATTTAAAATGTTTGCTTCCCGCCAGTACGACTCGCAGAGCGGGACAAAGTTCTATGACTACTCAAATGACGTACGTATTACTTTTTTATATTTATTACTGACTACTAGCTGGTATTAGTTTTTTTATTTCTTTAATTAGACTACATAAGTAACTTTATTTATGGCCCATATTCAAACGTAGACATATATAAATTATAATAATATATTTTGCTTTCTGACTTAATGTGTTGTACAAGGAGTGATCCAACGAACTGAAGCAATTGCAATTGAAAAACATCTAAAATATATTCTGACCCTCTTTTTATATGTGCTCTACAATTCTCTCTAAAAAATCGCTGATTTCTTGTGTCGTTATTTTTAATAGCCTGTTAAAAGAATGTTATATAAAACTAAAATTCTTCAATTTAAATTTATATTTAAATTTTTCATGATTGAATCCAAATAGGTAACTCAAATGTAAAGTTTTCTTTTAACTACACTTATTTGTATTTTTGTATCAAATCATTTTCAGAGTCCATATGATAATTTTATGCGAAAGCATCTGCAGCACTATGGCTATTATACAGGTTCGTGTGCAATAATTTATATTTTATTGTTTAAATTTGCTTTAAATTTAAACTGTATGAAGTTGTGATCTCCGACTTCATTCACACGTAGGCAAAAACGACAAGCGTTTAAAGGGTCTTGAAAGCTGGCAGGAACAAGAGGATCAACCGGACTACAAGCAGTACGGCTTCGAAGACGATTACCTTAATGAGGCTTTGAAGACTGAAGGTGAGACGATTCACTAGTATGCTAAACTTATGCAGGATTATTTTCAATCTAGCTTATCTAAAAATTCGAAGAACGCACAAACACTGGAGTGGAGAAGGAGCTCAACAGCAACCAGGTTGTGTACAATGTCAACGACGGCAAAGTGGTGAGTTCGCGGCTTATTTTATCAATTTGTTGTTTGTCTTCTAAAATACTACTGAGAAATTCGTGGGTTGAGTTATTCCGTTTTAATCTCACATCGCAGGTCACCAAGCTCAAGGAGCCAAGAGCTCTGTTCAGCATTGCTCCAGATCCGGGATTTCATCCTCCAAAATGGTGAGCAGCATTAATTAGCATTCTGAACAAGTATTAGCAATCACTTTTTGATCTCTTATCTTCTTTTTCTCCAGGCCAATTGAGCTGGAAGTTCTGCCAGAAAGAGTGGTTCATATTGATGACACACCAGGACCAGAACCATTTAACCAGCCCAGTAAGTCGTTTAAAAAGAAAATTGCCTTTTTGAATTATTTTTGTAATTCAACTGAATCCGATCTTACATCGCAGCCGGATTCGAACCAAGTCCCACAATACTTGGCGTAGAAGGCGGTGGTCGGCTAGTGTTTAGCTACGAGCCTGTAATATCACCCTTCGTAAGTTTTACCTAACTATTTTTTTATAGAAACTCAATATATACAGGCAATTAAAACACCTTGATTGAATCTTGACGTCCAGTTTATCAAGTCGCGCGTTGGCGGTTCGAAGACACTTACTACCTGTCAGGCTCGGCTGGAGAGTGAGACCGACGATACGCTGCAGTTTGAATCGCGATTCGAGAGCGGAAACCTGCGCCGAGTCTATCAAGTGTGAGTAAAGACAAGGTCAACCTTCTGAATTGGTTTTAAATTGAAGTAAAGACCAAGGTAGAGTAGCTGCAAGAAAGACGTCAATAATCGCCAAGAGAAAGACGTTGATTAGTCTCGAGATTGACATTGATAAGCTTCGAGAAGGAATTTGATTTTAAGCTTCGAAAAAGACGTTCCTTTTTAAGCTTCGAGAAAAGCGTTGATCAGCTTCGAGAAGGACGATAATTAGCATCGTAAAAGATGTTGATAAAAAGCTTCAAGGAATAAATTGATTAGCTTCGATAAAGATTTTTTTCGCTTCGTGAAAGACGTTGATTAGCCTCGAGAAAGATGTTGATTAGCCTCGAGAAAGATGTTGATTAGCCTCGAGAAAGACGTTGATTAGCCTCGAGAAAGACGTTGATTAGCCTCGAGAAAGACGTTGATTAGCCCCGAGAAAGACGTTGATTAGCCTCGAGAAAGATGTTGATTAGCCTCGAGAAAGACGTTGATTAGCCTCGAGAAAGACGTTGATTAGTCTCGAGAAAGACGTTGATTAGCCCCGAGAAAGACGTTGATTAGCCCCGAGAAAGACGTTGATTAGCCCCGAGAAAGACGTTGATTAAGCCTCGAGAAAGACGTTGATTAAGCCTCGAGAAAGACGTTGATTTGCCTCGAGAAAGACGTTGATTTGCCTCGAGAAAGACGTTGATTTGCCTCGAGAAAGACGTTGATTAAGCCTCGAGAAAGACGTTGATTAGCCCCGAGAAAGACGTTGATTAAGCCTCGAGAAAGACGTTGATTTGCCTCGAGAAAGACGTTGATTTGCCTCGAGAAAGATGTTGATTAGCCTCGAGAAAGATGTTGATTAGCCTCGAGAAAGACGTTGATTAGCCTCGAGAAAGACGTTGATTAGCCTCGAGAAAGACGTTGATTAGCCTCGAGAAAGACGTTGATTAAGCCTCGAGAAAGACGTTGATTAGCCTCGAGAAAGACGTTGATTAAGCCTCGAGAAAGACGTTGATTAGCCTCGAGAAAGACGTTGATTAAGCCTCGAGAAAGACGTTGATTTGCCTCGAGAAAGACGTTGATTAGCCTCGAGAAAGACGTTGATTAGCCTCGAGAAAGACGTTGATTTGCCTCGAGAAAGACGTTGATTTGCCTCGAGAAAGACGTTGATTAGCCTCGGAATAGACGTTGATTAGCCTCGAGAAAGACGTTAACTAGTTGCAACTCCTTCGTTACGAGTATAAGAGATTACACACGTATATTTTAGGACGAGGTAAATAATCGTAGAACTGTGTTTTACAATTTTTTGTCCGAAATACTTTACACCGGCCAACATGAAAGAAAGTTCTTGAGCAATCATCGAAATAAATACACAGAAGAGTGAAGAAAATGAAAGTGGTCGAGGTTTTGTTGGCGAATTAATTAATTGCTTACCAAACTGCTAAAGATTCATTTGTCTAAAGCATCATTAGCTGAAGAGAACTGGCCTAGATTTTTAGACTAGTGCTGTTTAGAAGGCAAATTGACGCAACATAAAGTAAATGAAAAAGCTATTTACAAGTATTTACTCAGACAATTAGTTTCTCAGCTCAGCACAGTCTAACAGCTTCAGAGAGAGTTCTGAAAGAGAGATGAGGTGTGTGACTATAATACAGGAGCAATGTCACATGAATAGTTAATTGTTTCTATTTCTAAGCTTTCAGGTAGCCATTAAGACAATACGGTTTTAAAATGGTCACGCAATTCTACTCAAGCGCTATTTCTCTGGCGGTGTGTGATCACAACTGACGGTGCATATTGTGTGAATCGAATATTTAAATGCCGCGAGTTATAACATAAGCAGTGTGCTTTGCAGGATCCAATTAGCAACTCAATATAAAAGTGCACTGCTAGGTGACATTTTATGAAAAAGTTGCTAGTCTAGACAGCCTTGAGCGTGTTTTAAAATTACTGAACTGTATGACCAGCCCTCTACCCTCTCCTACGCCCTCCACGGTCCTTCATAGCAAAACCTACGCCCTTCATGGTCCTTCGTTGGATAACCTACGCCCTTCATGGTCCTTCGTTGGATAACCTACGCCCATCATGGTCCTTCGTTGGATAACCTACGCCCATCATGGTCCTTCGTTGGATAACCTCCGCCCATCATGGTCCTTCGTTGGATAACCTCCGCCCATCATGGTCCTTCGTTGGATAACCTCCGCCCTTCAAAGTCCTTCGTTGGATAACCTACGCCCTTCATGGTCCTTCGTTGGATAACCTGCGCCCTCCATGGTCCTTCGTTGGATTACCTCCGCCCATCATGGTCCTTCGTTGGATAATCTCCGCCCATCATGGTCCTTCGTTGGATAACCTCCGCCCTTCAAAGTCCTTCGTTGGATAACCTACGCTCTTCAAAGTCCTTCGTTGGAAAACCTACGCTCTTCAAAGTCCTTCGTTGGATAACCTCCGCCCATCATGGTCCTTCGTTGGATAACCTCCGCCCATCATGGTCCTTCGTTGGATAACCTCCGCCCATCATGGTCCTTCGTTGGATAACCTCCGCCCTTCAAAGTCCTTCGTTGGATAACCTACGCCCTTCATGGTCCTTCGTTGGATAACCTGCGCCCTCCATGGTCCTTCGTTGGATTACCTCCGCCCTCCATGGTCCTTCGTTGGATAACCTCCGCCCATCATGGTCCTTCGTTGGATAATCTCCGCCCATCATGGTCCTTCGTTGGATAACCTCCGCCCTTCAAAGTCCTTCGTTGGATAACCTACGCTCTTCAAAGTCCTTCGTTGGAAAACCTACGCTCTTCAAAGTCCTTCGTTGGATAACCTCCGCCCATCATGGTCCTTCGTTGGATAACCTCCGCCCTTCAAAGTCCTTCGTTGGATAACCTACGCCCTTCATGGTCCTTCGTTGGATAACCTACGCCCTCCATGGTCCTTCGTTGGATTACCTCCGCCCTCAATGGTCCTTCGTTGGATTACCTCCGCCCATCATGGTCCTTCGTTGGATAATCTCCGCCCATCATGGTCCTTCGTTGGATAACCTCCGCCCTTCAAAGTCCTTCGTTGGATAACCTACGCCCTTCATGGTCCTTCGTTGGATAACCTACGCCCTCCATGGTCCTTCGTTGGATTACCTCCGCCCTCCATGGTCCTTCGTTGGATTACCTCCGCCCATCATGGTCCTTCGTTGGATAATCTCCGCCCATCATGGTCCTTCGTTGGAAAACCTCCGCCCATCATGGTCCTTCGTTGGAAAACCTCCGCCCATCATGGTCCTTCGTTGGATAACCTCCGCCCATCATGGTCCTTCGTTGGATAACCTCCGCCCATCATGGTCCTTCGTTGGATAACCTCCGCCCTTCAAAGTCCTTCGTTGGATAACCTACGCTCTTCAAAGTCCTTCGTTGGAAAACCTACGCTCTTCAAAGTCCTTCGTTGGATAACCTACGCCCTCCATGGTCCTTCGTTGGATTACCTCCGCCCTTCAAATTCCTTCGTTGGATAACCTACGCCCTTCATGGTCCTTCGTTGGATAACCTCCGCCCTTCAAAGTCCTTCGTTGGATAACCTACGCTCTTCATGGTCCTTCGTTGGATAACCTACGCCCTCCATGGTCCTTCGTTGGATTACCTCCGCCCTCCATGGTCCTTCGTTGGATAACCTCCGCCCTCCATGGTCCTTCGTTGGATAACCTCCGCCCTTCATGGTCCTTCGTTGGATAACCTCCGCCCTCCATGGTCCTTCGTTGGATAACCTCCGCCCTTCAAAGTCCTTCGTTGGATAACCTACGCCCTCCATGGTCCTTCGTTGGATTACCTCCGCCCTCCATGGTCCTTCGTTGGATAACCTCCGCCCTCCATGGTCCTTCGTTGGATAACCTCCGCCCTTCATAGTCCTTCGTTGGATAACCTACGCCCATCATGGTCCTTCGTTGGATTACCTCCGCCCTCCATGGTCCTTCGTTGGATAACCTCCGCCATTCATGGTCCTTCGTTGGATAACCTCCGCCCTCCATGGTCCTTCGTTGGATAACCTCCGCCATTCATGGTCCTTCGTTGGATAACCAAACTTTTTTAACAAAAAACATTTCAGTGCACCTACTGAGTACGAACTATGGCTGCGGACCGATCTATACACATCGAAGCACACACAATGGTTCTACTTTCGAGTGTCCAACACCCGAGCCGGTCAACTCTACCGGTTCACGCTGGTCAACTTCTATAAAGTCAGTGCCTACATGTCACTGTAGTAGCAATTCCATTATAAATCAGTTCCGTTGTGAAAACAATATGATAATAAATATAATATTTTACTGTACTCTACAGTAGAATAACTACACTATTTTCTCCCCTGAGGGTATAAAGTTTCATATGTTTTCCATCAAGCGTATCGCTTAACTTGACTCTTAAAAACTATTCTCGTCTACTTCTTCGTGAAATGTTGGCGGACTTGACATTCCATTCAAGACTAATGCACACTGCAGCTAAATAAAAGTGCAGGCTTTCAACAATGGCTCTGCCTTCCGTTTCTCCTCCACCGAGAAGTTGCAAGCGAAATTCCTGGGTTACCATCGTCTCACACCTGACGCTAGCAACCTTGAGACTGGGGAGCATGTTTGATGTTAACACAGTTGCATTGCAGGCTAGGGCAGGAACAAGATGAAAAATGGATAGCCCTTCTACTCCAGCCTGACCGTAGTAACTCCGGTTGCTGGCAGTGCAGCATCCTGTCTGTCGGCACACAATGTCCCCCCTCCCTCGCAAAATACCAGCTGGAGATTCTAGCTCAGTTTTTCGTTCTCGTTTTAGCACTCTCGCCTACTCATCTACCCACCCCTCCAACCTCAGTCTGCCAGCCTCTACAACGAAGGCCTCCGGCCGCTGATGTACAGTGAAAAGGCGGCAGTCGGCAGAGGCGTCGGTTGGAGGAGATGCGGCGGCAACATCAAGTACTTCAGGAGCAACAAGCGGTGAGGACTAAGGGGGATGAGACAGGTTAGAGATGAGATGAGGCACGGTAGAGATGAGACACGGTAGAGATGAGGCACGGTAGAGGTTAGACACGGTAGAGGTGAGGCACGGTAAGAGATGAGGCACGGTAGAGATGAGACACGGTAGAGATGAGACACGGCAGAGATGAGACACGGTAGAGATGAGACACGGCAGAGATGAGACACGGTAGAGATGAGGCACGGTAGAGATGAGGCACGGTAGAGATGAGGCACGGTAGAGATGAGGCACGGTAGAGATGAGGCACGGTAGAGATGAGGCACGGTAGAGATGAGGCACGGTAGAGATGAGACACGGCAGAGATGAGACACGGTAGAGATGAGACACGGCAGAGATGAGACACGGCAGAGATGAGACACGGCAGAGATGAGACACGGTAGAGATGAGACACGGCAGAGATGAGACACGGTAGAGATGAGACACGGGAGAGATGAGACACGGCAGAGATGAGGCACGGTAGAGATGAGACACGGTAGAGATGAGACAAGGTAGAGATGAGGCACGGTAGAGATGAGGCACGGTAGAGATGAGACACGGCAGAGATGAGACACGGCAGAGATGAGACACGGGAGAGATGAGACACGGTAGAGATGAGGCACGGTAGAGATGAGACACGGTAGAGATGAGGCACGGTAGAGATGAGGCACGGTAGAGATGAGGCACGGTAGAGATGAGGCACGGTAGAGATGAGGCACGGTAGAGATGAGACACGGCAGAGATGAGACACGGTAGAGATGAGACACGGCAGAGATGAGACACGGCAGAGATGAGACACGGCAGAGATGAGACACGGTAGAGATGAGACACGGCAGAGATGAGACACGGTAGAGATGAGACACGGGAGAGATGAGACACGGCAGAGATGAGGCACGGTAGAGATGAGACACGGTAGAGATGAGACAAGGTAGAGATGAGGCACGGTAGAGATGAGGCACGGTAGAGATGAGACACGGCAGAGATGAGACACGGCAGAGATGAGACACGGGAGAGATGAGACACGGTAGAGATGAGGCACGGTAGAGATGAGACACGGTAGAGATGAGACACGGCAGAGATGAGACACGGTAGAGATGAGGCACGGTAGAGATGAGACACGGTAGAGATGAGGCACGGTAGAGATGAGGCACGGTAGAGATGAGACACGGTAGAGATGAGACACGGCAGAGATGAGACACGGTAGAGATGAGGCACGGTAGAGGTGAGGCACGGTAGAGGTGAGGCACGGTAAGAGATGAGGCACGGTAGAGATGAGACACGGTAGAGATGAGACACGGCAGAGATGAGACACGGTAGAGATGAGACACGGCAGAGATGAGACACGGCAGAGATGAGACACGGTAGAGATGAGGCACGGTAGAGATGAGGCACGGTAGAGATGAGACACGGCAGAGATGAGACACGGTAGAGATGAGACACGGCAGAGATGAGACACGGTAGAGATGAGGCACGGTAGAGATGAGACACGGTAGAGATGAGGCACGGTAGAGATGAGGCACGGTAGAGATGAGACACGGTAGAGATGAGACACGGCAGAGATGAGACACGGTAGAGATGAGACACGGCAGAGATGAGACACGGCAGAGATGAGACACGGCAGAGATGAGACACGGTAGAGATGAGACACGGCAGAGATGAGACACGGTAGAGATGAGACACGGGAGAGATGAGACACGGCAGAGATGAGGCACGGTAGAGATGAGACACGGTAGAGATGAGACAAGGTAGAGATGAGGCACGGTAGAGATGAGGCACGGTAGAGATGAGACACGGCAGAGATGAGACACGGCAGAGATGAGACACGGGAGAGATGAGACACGGTAGAGATGAGGCACGGTAGAGATGAGACACGGTAGAGATGAGACACGGCAGAGATGAGACACGGTAGAGATGAGGCACGGTAGAGATGAGACACGGTAGAGATGAGGCACGGTAGAGATGAGGCACGGTAGAGATGAGACACGGTAGAGATGAGACACGGCAGAGATGAGACACGGTAGAGATGAGGCACGGTAGAGGTGAGGCACGGTAGAGGTGAGGCACGGTAAGAGATGAGGCACGGTAGAGATGAGACACGGTAGAGATGAGACACGGCAGAGATGAGACACGGTAGAGATGAGACACGGCAGAGATGAGACACGGCAGAGATGAGACACGGTAGAGATGAGGCACGGTAGAGATGAGGCACGGTAGAGATGAGACACGGCAGAGATGAGACACGGTAGAGATGAGACACGGCAGAGATGAGACACGGCAGAGATGAGACACGGCAGAGATGAGACACGGTAGAGATGAGACACGGTAGAGATGAGACACGGCAGAGATGAGACACGGCAGAGATGAGACACGGTAGAGATGAGACACGGCAGAGATGAGACACGGTAGAGATGAGACACGGTAGAGATGAGACACGGCAGAGATGAGACACGGCAGAGATGAGACACGGTAGAGATGAGACACGGCAGATACGAGCGTATGAGACACGGCAGAGATGAGACACGGTAGAGATGAGACACGGCAGAGATGAGACACGGTAGAGATGAGACACGGCAGAGATGAGACACGGTAGAGATGAGGCACGGTAGAGATGAGACACGGTAGAGATGAGACACGGCAGAGATGAGGCACGGTAGAGATGAGACACGGCAGAGATGAGGCACGGTAGAGATGAGGCACGGCAGAGATGAGACACGGTAGAGATGAGACACGGTAGAGATGAGACACGGCAGAGATGAGACACGGCAGATATGAGACACGGCAGAGATGAGACACGGTAGAGATGAGACACGGCAGAGATGAGACACGGTAGAGATGAGACACGGTAGAGATGAGACACGGTAGAGATGAGACACGGCAGAGATGAGGCACGGTAGAGATGAGGCACGGTAGAGATGAGACACGGTAGAGATGAGACACGGCAGAGATGAGACACGGTAGAGATGAGACACGGCAGAGATGAGACACGGTAGAGATGAGACACGGGAGAGATGAGACACGGTAGAGATTGTTAAGTTGGAACAAGCGAGACATTTAGGCACGACAAAACTCTTAAGGCCCAAGTTGGCCAAAGTGAGAATTATATATTGTCAAGCGATGCGAGTTGAATTGTACACTTAGGCATTGTACAGTGTGGCATGTACATAGAGCAAGTTAGCATATTGATTTAGTAATGGATTATAAAACGCGACACACAACATCTCCCAACGCACGAAATAAGATTTGTTAACCGATGACAATATTAAAGTATTTCGCAGAATTTCCCAACGGGAAGCGTGTATAAAAGCATATTCGAACGGAAGCGGATATAAAAAACTAGAATCACTGAGTCGAGCTGGATTAATAACGTTGGCAACAATGATACAAACAATGCACTTTAAATTCAATCGAATGATGCAATACAACAATAGACTTGTAGCACCTAACCAGTCAAAGAATGCTAAATCTGACGTCCTTGCGGTATAAACTGCAACAAGGGTTCAAACGCTCAATCAGTGCAATAAAACTTTAACTCAAATCAAAATCAAACGTAAACTTCTCTTCATCACCACGTAGACTTAACTTGGATGATAGAACATAGGCTTTTTGACGACTCGGCCACGCCTTGTCCTGTACGGTTCAACTGGCTGCACGGAGGCCGGCTGCACGGAGGCCGGCTGCACGGAGGCCGGCTGCACGGAGGCCGGCTGCACGGAGGCCGGCTGCACGGAGGCCGGCTGCACGGAGGCCGGCTGCACGGAGGCCGGCTGCACGGAGGCCGGCTGCACGGAGGCCGGCTGCACGGAGGCTGGCTGCACGGAGGCCGGCTGCACGGAGGCCGGCTGCACGGAGGCCGGCTGCACGGAGGCCGGCTGCACGGAGGCTGGCTGCACGGAGGCCGGCTGCACGGAGGCCGGCTGCACAGAGGCCGGCTGCACGGAGGCTGGCTGCACGGAGGCCGGCTGCACGGAGGCCGGCTGCTCAGCTTCGTCGTTGTCACAATGGAGAGACTCGCTCAATGGCACACCCAATTTTCGAGGCCTGATGAAGCGGCGATTCCTTCTGAGCAGCTGACCAGTCTCGGTTCGAACCCAGTACGATCTTGGACAATTCTCCAGCTCGCTGTCGATCTCAGCCGCCACCCAGTCACGACGACCTCGTTGGAGCCAGACCAGATCGCCAGCAGCTAATCTCCTTAATGGTCGAGCTCCTCGGTTGTACAATTGTGCTGCGCGAGTGCGCTCCTTCTCAAAGGCCTCGATGCTTGAGTGTAGATGAATTTCCTTTGGCCGCAAGTCCTGAACCGTTGCGGGCAAGTCGCACCGAAGCTTACGACCGAATGCCATCTCAGCTGGACTCGGAAAGCCGCTGCCGACTGGAGTGTTACGGTAGTGAAGCAATGCCAGCTCCAGGTTCTGTCCGGTCTCTGAGCACTTCTTCAGCATGTTCTTTGCAGTTTGCACGTAGCGTTCTGCTCTTCCGTTTGATTGCGGGTACGTCGGACTTGAAGTTCGGTGCTCGACCTTGAATTCTGTTATCATCTGTCGAAATTCCCGAGCGGAAAACTGTGGACCTCCGTCGCTGACGAGTTTCTCTGGCACTCCGAAGCTTTGGAAATGGTCCCGAATCACTGACACGACAGCCGCGCTGGTGGTCGATCTCATTCGAGTGACACTCATCCAGTGACTATAGGAGTCCACGTACACCAGGTAGGATGAGCTGCCGAACTCGAACAGGTCTGTTGAACAATTTTGGAATGGGAAGTCCGGCATATCCACAGTCATCAGCGTCTCCTTGGACTGGGTTCTCATGTTCCGCTGACATGACTCGCAGTTGGTGACAACCTGCTCTACACAGTTACGCATTCCTGGCCAATAGAAATAGTCCTTAGCCTTGAGGTGCATTTTTACGATGCCGGGGTGCCCAACATGAAGAATTTCAAGCACCTGCTTCCTCGAATCTCCGCAGGGAACATAGATCCGGTCCTTCAAGCACAATAGTCCGGAAGCGTAGGTCAGGTCATGCCGAACATCCCAAAACGGCTTCAGGTCGTCTGTCAATCTCGTTCTGTGCTCTGGCCAACCGTCCAGGATGACGTTCCGCAACCGCTCGCTCGTCATGTCTTTGGCTGTTGCGTTCCTGATCATGTGCAAGATCTCACGGTCCCCGCTGAAGCAGCACTCGACTGATAGGACTTGACCGTCGAGGGCTTCTTCTAACTGAATTGTGAGGAGATCAGCTGCACCGTGTGCTCGGCTCAAAGTGTCGGCTACGTACAAGTCCTTTCCGGGAGTATACTTGACGCGAATGTCATACGGCTGCAACTGAAGCATAAGTCGCTGAATTCTAGGCGTCGTATCACACAGAGCCTTCTTGAAGATCGCCTCTAGTGGCTTGTGGTCGCTCTGAACATTCACTGTCCGGCCCCAGATGTATCGGTGAAACTTTTTGCAGCCATAGACAATCGCGAGAAGCTCTTTCTCGATTTGTGCGTAGGCTCGCTGGGCACTGGTCATTGCAGAGGACGCGTATTCGACTGGACGATCGTCTTGGAGCAGCACAGCGCCGATGCCACTCTTGCTTGCGTCGACTGAAACCGTCACGGGCTTGGTTACGTCAAAGGTTGCCAGCACCCGGTTCGAGCACAGATCCGCGATGATTGCTTCATACGCCTGGTCGTGCTGATCCAGCCAGCTCCATATGACCTCCTTCTTCAGCAGATGCCTAAGTGGTTCCGCAGTGGCTGACAGTTGCGGGCAGAACCTGGCCAAGTATGTGACACAGCCGAGAAAACGCCTGAGTTGCTCTCTCTTTGCGGTTACGCCTTCCAGAGAGTCGGGTCTTGTCATCTCCTTGATTGCCTTGACCTTCTGCGGATCAGCCCGAATTCCATCGGGGCCAAGAATATCGCCTAAGTAGCTCAGCTCTTGGGCTCCAACTCGCATCTTGTTCGGATTCAGCGTCACGTTGGCCCGCTTGCACTGCTCCATCAGACTGCGTACTGCGATGTCGTGTTCCTCGATGGTGCGCCCCCACACGATAATGTCGTCGAAAAAGTTTTTCGAGTTCTTGACGTGGCTGGTGACATTCTCCTCCATACGCTTTTGAAACACTTCCGGGATTGATGACAAGCCGTACGGCACTCTCTTCCACCTGTAACGACCGAATGGCGTGTGGAACGTTGTGAGGAACGAACTCTGCTCATCTAGCTTGAGCTGATGGAAACTCTCGTTGGCATCGAATGTACTGAACACCATGGCTCCAGCAGTCGCCATCCGAACTTCCTCCGCCGTTGGAATCGGGTGATATTCGCGGATGATGAACTGGTTCAGGTATGTAGGATCAAGGCATAGGCGCATCGAGCCGTCCTTCTTCCAGACAATGGTGACGTTTGACACCCATTGAGTCGGCTCGTCTACTCGAACAATAGTCCCATCTCTCTCCAGGCGCTCCAGCTCGCACTTCAATGGCTGATAGGCCGCGAATGGAACCTTTCGTGGCGGCTGGACTTTTGGAGCGGCATTTTCTGTCAGCTGAATTGTGTACTGCTGCTTCATGCACCCGACACCTTTGAACACAGTCGGATAGTCTGCTATCAGCTGACTGCTAGTGATCTGAGACTGGTGAGGTTTCTCTACTTTGCTGACATTGGGTGGGCTCTTGTTTATGGCAAAAAGCTTCTTGATGAGATGCAACTCATGCAGTGCTGACTTCCAGCCAATGATCGGAGTCGCGTTTTCTCCAACGACTACAAACTGAAGTTTCACGTTTTTCTGACACGGAGACGATACTGTCAGGTGAGTCAGGCCGATGACATCCAGCTGCTGTCTGTTGTAGGTAGTGAGCGTCCAGGTTGTGGGTTCGATTTCAGCCGCAGGAGCGAACTTGATCAGGCATCGTAGCGGAACAACGTTGACATCTGCCCCTGTGTCGACCTTAAACTGGAGCTTCCGGCCAGAATCCTTCGCCGTGAGACTCACCATCATTGTTGTGTAGTCATGCAGACGCTGACCTTCAGGTGTCTCAACTGTCATCACTTTCGCTGGTGTTGCTTCTTGGTCTGCGCAATCCAGCTGCTGCTTGTCCTCCTGGAGCTCGTTGACCTTCTTTGAGGACCGGCACATTGACGAGAAGTGGTTCAGACGACCACAGCTGTTACACTTCCTACCGAAAGCTGGGCATTTTCTCCGCTCGTGCTGCAGTCCGCAGAAGCCACAGCCGCGGCCTGAAGGCGGTTTTGGAGGCCCAGCTGGTGCTCGGGGTCGACTTTGGACAGCATCCACCGTTGACGGCTCAGCTCGGCTGCTCTGAGTTGTCAGCATAGCGCTCGCCTGTCGCTTTGACGTCTCCGAAGCTCGCCCCATCTGAATTGCACGGTTGAGTGTCAGGTTGGACTCACGCAGTAGTCTCTCTTTAAGCGCTGGGTCGCCAACTCCCATCACGATCTGGTCGCGGATGACGCTGTCGCTGACTGACTCGCCGTTGGCCGGTGTCCCGTAGTTGCACCTGGTCACGAGCTGTCGCAGAGAGGCGACGAACTGATCGAAGTCCTCTGACTCCTTCTGCACTCTGGTCCTGAACAGGTAGCGATCGAAGGTCTCATTGCTCATTGGCTCACAGTAGTTCTTGAATTGATTGAGAACCCCGACGTATGTAGTCACTTCGGCGGACGGGAAGGTGGAGAACACGTCTTGTCCTTCTGATCCGAGCGCGGTCAGCACGATTGCAATCTTGACCTCTTCGCTCTCCTCCGTCTTCTTGGTTGCCTTCATGTAGAAGTCGATCGCTTTGCTCCATTTTCTCCAGTTGTCTGCGCGATTGGCATCAAAAACCATCGGCTCTGGAGGCCTCAGTCCATCCATTAGCTAGCTTGCTTGGCTATTGGGCAAAAGTACTTTATGCTTGCGACGACATGTTAAGTTGGAACAAGCGAGACATTTAGGCACGACAAAACTCTTAAGGCCCAAGTTGGCCAAAGTGAGAATTATATATTGTCAAGCGATGCGAGTTGAATTGTACACTTAGGCATTGTACAGTGTGGCATGTACATAGAGCAAGTTAGCATATTGATTTAGTAATGGATTATAAAACGCGACACACAACAGAGATGAGGCACGGTAGAGATGAGACACGGTAGAGATGAGACACGGTAGAGATGAGACACGGTAGAGATGAGGCACGGTAGAGATGAGACACGGCAGAGATGAGACACGGTAGAGATGAGACACGGCAGAGATGAGACACGGTAGAGATGAGACACGGCAGAGATGAGACACGGTAGAGTGGATGTTGAAGCCTTCGGGCTGCAGGTTGCCAAACACTGTCAATTTTAGCTGTTGAATTAGTTTCACCAGTGAGTACATATATCCCACGGACAGTCTTGGTTTCGAAAATTCTTTACTGAATTTTCAGTAAAGAAAATGTACCTTTTCGTTCTCGCAGGCTGAAAATTAGCATTCAGTGCATCGCTTGCTTAGTCACTGCCCATCACTGGATGGCTTCATAAATAATTAATGAGATGCCTGCAATCAGAGAATGATAAAGTTGACAGCATCAAACCACACGCTGCGGCTATGGCTTATCTATGTAGTCAGATAGTGGCATGGCAACAGGAAGTTCGTTATCTGGCTTATGGACTTTTAGCTGCGGGCGATGCATGTAAAGTGCTGAATTGGATTGCTAGTATAGTCAATGAACGAAGGAATATAATGGATTGCTAGTTTAGATCTAGTGGATGAAGGAATAGAACGGATTGCTAGTCTAGCCCTAGTACATGAAGTAATACAATGGATTGCTAGTCTAGCCCTAGTAGATGAAGGAATACAATGGATTGCTAGTCTAGCCCTAGTACATGAAGGAATACAATGGATTGCTAGTCTAGCCCTAGTACATGAAGGAATACAATGGATTGCTAGTCTAGCCCTAGTACATGAAGGAATACAATGGATTGCTAGTCTAGCCCTAGTACATGAAGGAATACAATGGATTGCTAGTCTAGCCCTAGTAGATGAAGGAATACAATGGATTGCTAGTCTAGCCCTAGTGGATGAAGGAATAGAATGGATTGCTAGTCTAGATCTTGTGGATGAAGGAATAGAACGGATTGCTAGCCCACGAATTTTCCACTCACCCAGCTACTCCACCGCATCCGGCGACAAGTACTTCTATTCGCTGACGTGGCAAATTCGGTTTGAGCACTCAGAGGACACTGTGTACTTCGCCCACTGCTATCCGTACACCTACTCGGACCTGGTCGATTACCTGCAGCGCCTTCAGGACGACCCGGTGAAGTCTCAGTTCTGCAAGCAGCGGGTGCTCTGCCGCTCTCTCGCTGGCAACGCGGTTCACCTACTCACAATAGGCACTCCGCCACCTCAGCAGCAGCAGCAGCGGGAACCACTGGATGATGAGATGGCAGCAGCTGCGGGGATCGCTTCAACGGCCACTAAGCAACTGTCTGGCCCGCTTAAAAAAGTGAGAAAGATTGTTTACTCAACTTTTCCTCCACCAATTAGCCCGAATTCAGGTAGGCATCGTCGGACCAGCTCCCTATGCCATTCATTTATCCTCAATCAATCCAGTTTGATCCATATCAACCCTTGAATCCAACTTGGTGACTTACTTTTATTGGAAATCCTCAATAAACTCAGGTAATCCACATCTATCCCCCAATCCGCCAGGTGATCCCCATTTATCCCCTAATCCACCAAGTGATCCCATACATCCCAAATCCACCAGGTGATCCTAGTGACCTCCCGAGTGCATCCCGGCGAGTCCAACGCCAGCTGGATGATGAAAGGCTTCCTGGATTTCATCACCGGCGACTCAGCCGACGCCCGTCTTCTCCGCGACGCCTTCACCTTCAAAGTGGTGCCGATGATCAATCCTGACGGTGTCATTGTCGGCAACTACCGCTGCTCCCTAACCGGTCGGGATTTGAATCGCAACTACAAGTCGGTGCTGAAGGATTCATTCCCGGCCGTGTTCGCCATAGTCGAGCTGGTCCGCAAACTGCAGGCCTCAAGAGAGGTGGCTCTTTACTGCGACCTGCACGGCCACTCGCGCCGGCAGAATGTCTTCATCTACGGCTGCGAGAATCGCGACGTTCGCGACGATCGTGAACGCCTCCTGGAGCGAGTGTTTCCCGCCATGCTGAGCAAGAACGCCCCGGACCAGTTCTCATACGAGTGCTGCAAATTCAAAATGCAAAAGTCCAAGGAGGGCACTGGCCGCATTGTTATGTACAATCTTGGCGTGAGGAACTCCTTCACGATGGAGGCCACATTCTGCGGATCAACTCTCGGCCGGCTGAAGGGCCAGCACTTCAATTGCAGACAGCTGGAGGCCATGGGGGCGCAGTTCTGCGACACTCTGCTGGACTATTTCGACCCGAACCCGGCCAAGGTCAGTGACGGACAGATCAGCTTAATGAGCTGTAGGGATTTAGCGAAAGCATTTGAATTTTCATGATTTGGTTGATTCTCTCATTTCATTCTTATTGTCATTGCTTTTATCAGCACCCCATCCCTTTTCAGCCCGCCTATCTTCTCCCTCATATTCCCCATCACCCCCCTTATCTTCTCCCATCATCTTCTCCCCCTTATCTTCTCCCCTTATCTTCTTCCCTTATCTTCTCCCCTTGTCTTCTCCCCTTATATTTTCCCCTTATCTTCTACCCTCATCTTCTCCCCCTTATCTCTCCCATTATCTTCTCCCCCTTATCTTCTTCTCTCATCTTTTCCCCTCATCTTCTCCCCTCATATCCTATCAGCCGACCTATCCTCTTTGTCATCTCATTTTCTCTTCCTCATATTATCGCCCTAATATTTTTCTCTCCTCTGCTTCCTGATCTTCTTTCTCTCTTTCCACTCTGTTATACTTTTCTCCTCATCTTCTTCCCCTTATCTTCTGACCTCGTCTTCTCCCTTCATCCTCTCTCCATATCTCCCCCCTACCTATTCTCTCCCTTATCTTCCCCCATCACCCTTCATTTTTTCCCTAGTTCGTACATTTCTATCCTCTAATTTTCAATTCTCATTCGTCTCTACTTTCTTCCTTTATCATTTCGGCCACGCTTTCCTTATTACGAAATCAAATTAAGCGCTTGACTAACAGGTAGCCATATTTTTTAGATCTACGAGAAAAGCTTAATTTAAACATTACATTTGCATCTTGCCAGTTTGCCTTGGAACTGGGATCGAGAATGATCTTGAACTAAAAACCGCACTCAAACAGTGGGCAGTGTAGCCTCAGTAAAACAACTACAATTTCCTTCATTTGATCATCATTTGATGACATAAGGGGCCGTTATATTTTTAGTCAGACTGGTACGGCTTCTACAGCACTGAGAGGTGAAACAACTTTTTTTAAATCCCTGAATCTGATGCAGCACAGTCGCTGTGCTCCAGTGTGTGCTCAAACTCAAACTTAAAGTGCTCATCTTCAGTTGGCAAATGTGTGCTCATATTTACTAAATGCCACCCCAGAGTTGGAAGCAATAAAACCAACTTGTGATTCTCACTTTCAACCCTTCAAATTACTGGTAGTACTTTGAGTTCTTATCTGGCTACTAATTAGACTGTTATGAGTAGCATGAGGCGGTTGTTGCTAGCTGACTCTTATCCCAGAGTCAGAACGATGAACGATGACTTGCGATGGCACAGATACTGTACGGCTTCGCCTTCAAATGAAAGTGGCCTCGAGCTTAGGGTCTTTGTTGCGAGAGGCGGATGCATTAGACCTCTGTATTTAGCTTTTTTTAACGGTGAAACTTCAGCAGTATTAATACTAACCAAATTTAATAAGTAGTAAGTAGCGTACAATTAGAACATTTGTTGTGCTAGTGAAAAAACCTGAAACTAACTCATCGCTATCACCTGTTCGTACAAAAATGCGACTCGATGGCTGGTGTGAAAAATGTGTCAAACTTGGCAAGAAATGTAAATTAAAGGTAATTATATTCACCTCCAAAACTGTTGTATGAACCCACAACCTGTTGCACCTAATCGAAAAAAAAATCGAACACAAATATATGACCTTTAATTCACATGTTTTACCTATTGTCTATTGAGACACCTTTCTTTTTTTATTAGTTTTCTTGCACAATTCCTTATAATTTAACATTTTTCTCTTGTTTTAGTTGTAACTCGATAATCTTAAACTTTTTTAATTGTCACTTACTAAAAAAGAAATTTTGTTAATTAAAAGGCTCAAAGAATTATAGTAGATGATTCGCAGAACATTCATTTAAATTAACCTTCTGGAAATTCAAAATCGAATATTCATGACTCTATATATATATATTATAATCCTATCCTGCTTCACCTTCCACGGTTAAAACAAAAATTGTATGCACTCTTCTTCACCTAACTTTGATGTCATTTTTTCCTGAAATTCTATCGCAGTTTAAAGCACAGATTTTTATAAAACGTGTACTTTTGCTATTTCATGGAAAAGACTGAAAAATTATCATTTAAATACCGATAGAAAGGACAGTAATATTGCAAGCATTGTTTAAGTTCTAATGATTCTATTTATTTATTAACCGCGTAAAATAATAAACTGTTACACACTTATTGGTCAACCTGTTGGATAATAAATAATAATTGGTTAACTTGTTAGACAGTTATTGGTTAACCTGTTAGACAGTTATTGGTTAACCTGTTAGACAGTTATTGGTCAACCTGTTAGACAGTTATTGGTTAGCCTGTTAGACAGTTATTGGTTAACCTGTTAGACAGTTATTGGTTAGCCTGTTAGACAGTTATTGGTTTACCTGTTAGACAGTTATTGGTTAACCTGTTAGACAGTTATTGATTAACCTGTTAGACAGTTATTGGTTAACCTGTTAGACAGTTATTGGTTAACCTGTTAGACAGTTATTGGTCAACCTGTTAGACAGTTATTGGTTTACCTGTTAGACAGTTATTGGTTAACCTGTTAGACAGTTATTGGTTAGCCTGTTAGACAGTTATTGGTTTACCTGTTAGACAGTTATTGGTTAACCTGTTAGACAGTTATTGATTAACCTGTTAGACAGTTATTTGTTAACCTGTTAGACAGTTATTTGTTAACCTATTAGACAGTTATTGGTTTACCTGTTAGACAGTTATTGGTTAACCTGTTAGACAGTTATTGATTAACCTGTTAGACAGTTATTGATTAACCTGTTAGACAGTTATTGCTTGACCTGTTAGACAGTTATTGATTAACCTGTTAGACAGTTATTGGTTGACCTGTTAGACAGTTATTGGTTGACCTGTTAGACAGTTATTGATTAGCCTGTTAGACAGTTATTGGTTGACCTGTTAGACAGTTATTGGTTGACCTGTTAGACAGTTATTGGTTGACCTGTTAGATAGCTTAACTGCCGCAAAAATGAATGATCTTTCCCTGGAAATTCTATATAAATCTAAGATCTTTGCTTTATTCTGATTATCCACTCAGTCAGCTACCTGGTACATAAAAATTAGTGCATCAGATTATTAGGTATTAACCCTTTTAAACTTTGCAGAACTCAGAGATACTACTGCAAGTAGAGCACAAGCTGAAGGAACAAATTCTTGTGAATCTGCAGCGCAGCGGCCGCTGTCCGAATCTAGTTAGCCTGGACGAGCTCAGCCTGGCCGAGATCTCGGACGAAGACGTTGAAAGCTCCGACGGCGGCTCGGACAGTTCAGCCTCCAACGGCCTGCCGGTGCACTACGAGTTCATGAAGTCGCAGATGTCCCAACAGCAGCAGGAAAGAAGAAAGACCAGGCAGCGAAGGTCGAGAAAGGAGCGAACTGCGGCGGCCGCGGCTGCTAAGGCAGGGAAGCCCGCGAAACCAGTGAGTACGAGTATACGGCCTCTTTAATGCGAGATAACAATTGCCTCTTTTAATTAATACCTATCTCATATATATTTACTTAGCACTTATTCGTGTGTTTTTTCAACTAGAAACTTAGCGACTTTTTTCTTTTCTAAAACCGATTGAACTTACACCTAGCTACAAGGTCCCTGACCCATAGTACCCCTGTATAACAGGTAAAATATTTATCCTCAGGTAACACTGCTGGCCCTGATTATGAGGTATCACCCATGTCTAAACCATGTCCAAAAAGTAACACCGGCACGCCTGTCTAACATGTAGCACCGGTACACCATCTAGCAGGTAACACAGGTACACCTGTCTAATAGGTAGCTCCAGAACATCTGTATTACAGGTAGCGCCGATACGCCTGTCTAACAGGTAGCACCGGTACACCTGTCTAACAGGTAGCGCCGGTACACCTGTCTAACAGGTAGCGCCGGTACACCTGTCTAACATGTAGCACCGGTACACCTGTCTAACAGGTAGCGCCGGTACACCTGTCTAACAGGTAGCGCCGGTACACCTGTCTAACAGGTAGCGCTGGTACACCTGTCTAACAGGTAGCGCCGGTACACCTGTCTAACATGTAGCACCGGTACACCTGTCTAACAGGTAGCGCCGGTACACCTGTCTAACAGGTAGCGCCGGTACACCTGTCTAACAGGTAGCGCTGGTATACCTGTCTAACAGGTAGCGCCGGTACACCTGTCTAACATGTAGCACCGGTACACCTGTCTAACAGGTAGCGCCGGTACACCTGTCTAACAGGTAGCGCCGGTACACCTGTCTAACAGGTAGCGCTGGTACACCTGTCTAACAGGTAGCGCCGGTACACCTGTCTAACATGTAGCACCGGTACACCTGTCTAACAGGTAGCGCCGGTACACCTGTCTAACAGGTAGCGCCGGTACACCTGTATAACAGGTAGCGCCGGTACACCTGTCTAACAGGTAGCGCCGGTACACCTGTCTAACATGTAGCGCCGGTACACCTGTCTAACAGGTAGCGCTGGTACACCTGTCAACAGGTAGCGCCGGTACACCTGTCTAACATGTAGCACCGGTACACCTGTCTAACAGGTAGCGCCGGTACACCTGTCTAACAGGTAGCGCCGGTACACCTGTCTAACAGGTAGCGCCGATACACCTGTCTAACAGGTAGCGCCGGTACACCTGTCTAACAGTTAACACTGGTGCATATGTCTAAATAGGAACACCTTCACTTCAGGTCTGTTACCATACCTTCTGAGTTAAGCATCGGTCATATAAAGTTAGATTCATTCAATGTTAAAAAACGACTAAACAGCAACAGCTTATTTTCATTTTTTCGTGACCTCTTAGTGGTGCACCTGCTTTTCTAGAATAAGCCTGACATACTTAGCGCTTTTCACCTGCACCAATTATCACAGCTTATCTATGACATTTTTATTACAGCCCCACTCAGATTGCGTGCCATCGCTAGATGCCGCCGCTTTTCACGCTGATAAGCGATCGGTAAGACTCACCTTGACGCTCAAAAGTTCTCGCAAGAAGTAGCTTGTGTAATCAAAGTAATTATTCAACATTAACTCATTATTTCCTGTGAATGCGAAACATGCATTTCTACTTCCAGTAGACTGGTTAGGGTTTTTTATCTAATCTTTCGCGCTGAATTGAAAACGAAGCTGTTTAATGAATTCGTAGCGAAACAAAAATCGATGAAATTAAAATTACGAGTTTTTAATTCATCAACTTCGTGATAGGCTACTGCGGGTGCGACCAGGAAGCCATTGTTCTGCGATCGCTGTGGCAATGCTGTATGTTTTAGCCTCATAAAACTACTCGCATCTAATCAGAAGAGCATGCAACTAATTTGATCAAATTGCGGATTAAATTTTAACAAATAATTTTTAATGATTTGAATTGACATCGTATTAAAATTTTAGTTTAATAAACAAAATCAAAACCACCATTTTGGGCTGAAAGTACAGTTTGAAAAATGTTTATTTTTAGATGCCATTTCTTATTAGAGTTTTGTTTTACTTTCGAGCAGAACGTACGAGCGTAGATGCATATAATATCTGATTTAAGCAAGTGATTTATAAATCACTATTAATCAGATTGACTGCCTAATATATTGTTCTTAACACAAACGGATATCCAATCATTATTCATTGATAACTAACCTGTGCCTTTTATTTTGCCTCGTTAAAAAAATAATGATTATCTCTGCAGCAAACTGAGGAGTGAGGTGGGCTGAAGGATTGGGGGCCTAGGGCAGAGGAGTGAGGTGAGCTGAAGGATTGCGGCCTAGGGCAGAGGAGTGAGGTGGGCTGAAGGATTGGGGCCTAGGGCAGAGGAGTGAGGTGAGCTGAAGGATTGGGGCCTAGGGCAGAGGAGTGAGGTGGGCTGAAGGAGTGGGGCGTAGGGCAGAGGAGTGAGGTGGGTGGGAAGGAGTGGGGCGTAGGGCAGAGGAGTGAGGTGGGAAGGCGTGGGGCGTAGGGCAGAGGAGTGACATGACTTCAAAGATTGGGGAGTAGGGTAGAGGGGTGATGTGGGTGGGAAGGAGTGGGGTTAGCTTACGATTGTAATACATAAAACAGAATAAAGGTTGATAATTAATTAAACATTACTTAAAAACCGAAAGTCTTACTTCTGGCCATCGAAGATGTGTGAAGCAATTTTTTAACAGCCCAACCCATACCAACCCACCTGAGCAGATGTGTCCTCACAACGGCTTAGCAACTGTTTCCAAGCCAGCGGCCAGGGGCAAACCGGTTGCCCTGAGCGCACCGACAAAGGCTTCAACATCGGCGTCTGCCCCGGCACAGTCCGCTTCGAGCGCGGCTTTGGCCACCCGTTCCGCATCTTCTATAGCCGTGCCAGCCAGGCAGCCGAAGGGCCCAGCTGAGAGAACATCTGCTGCGGCCAGCAGGTTGAAGGTGAGTTTTGCGCTGGGTTTCATTGCTATTTCATTCTCATGTCAATGCATGTCAATCCACGCCGATTCCCATGGATTCTCCTACCCAAGACTGTCGCGTCGGATCCCAACCTGCAGCCTGCAATCGTCTCAACCGGCCCTGTCGGCCAATCTGAACGCGATCTAGAATCGGCGGAGTGCGCCGGAAAGGCCAGCCGGCAGCCGACTGCCCAAGGGGCGGCCGCAGAGGAACAGTCTCTGTGCGCCAGGCACCACCAGCTGGCCGACTTTGACAGAATCTCAGGGCTGCAGCACGCCAGGGCTCTGCCAGGCGGTGAGTACGGTATGCCAGGCAGTCAGTCAGTCATAGATCGTAAAAGTTCATTACTTTCTGTGTCCTTTTTTGCTGGCCTGTTTGTTTGTTTGTTAGTCGGTCGGTTGGTTGGTTGTTTGCTAGTTAGTTAGTTAGTTTGTTTGTTTGTTTGTTTGTGTTGCTTTGTTTTGTTTGTTTTTTGTTTGTTTGTTCGTTTGTTTGTTTGCTTGTTTGTTTGTTTGTTTGTTTGGTTGTTTGTTTGTTTGTCTTGTTAGTTAGTTCGTTGGTTCGTTGTTTGTTTTTCTGTATGTCTGTTTGTTTGCTAAATGTTGTACGATTATGGTGGGTTGGTTCCTTGTTTGTTCGTTTGCTATTTCTTCTATTGCATGCAACAAAATAACTGTGATTCTACGAGCTTGTATACGCTCACAGCCTTAATAATTTTATCATAGCTTCTCGTTCGCATTTCTAGAATTTTAAATAGATTGTGCATGTTGACTTTCTTAAGCGAATAAAAAGTTGAACAAGTTTGGCATGATAATTACAGCATAGCAACCGACTCTGCATGCCATCCTTACCCTATGTTTAACTAGATATTTCGACATGCATTTTTTATTCAAAGCATGCTTTCACATAATTTCTGCTCTTCAATGAAACTTCAAGATGCATCGAGTCTGCTGAGAATTTACAGTTATCAGCGCTCAAACGCGGTGGCAAACAACTACACGTTGGAGACCATTGAGTACCTACTAGCAGCCAGAGGTATTCAGCCCGAAGTGCCATTGTGAAGCATTCCACTGACAGCTATCATTATCGTGACTCTCCTAATGATAGAGAGAGAGTGTGAGGGTAGGAGGGAGGCGGAGGGTAGGAGGGAGGCGGAGGGTAGGAGGGAGGCAGAGGGTAGGAGGGAGGCAGAGGGTAGGAGGGAGGCAGAGGGTAGGAGGGAGGCAGTGGGTAGGAGGGAGGCAGAGGGTAGGAGGGAGGCAGAGGGTAGGAGGGAGGCAAATGGTAGGAGGGAGGCAGTGGGAAGGAGGGAGGCAGAGGGTAGGAGGGAGGCAGAGGGTAGGAGGGAGGCAGTGGGTAGGAGGGAGGCAGAGGGTAGGAGGGAGGCAGAGGGTAGGAGGGAGGCAGAGGGTACGAGGGAGAGAAATGGTAAGGAGAAAGCGAGGGTTCAGGTCCTCAGGCTTCAGATTCGCAAATGCCTGTGCTTGGTTCTAACGCGCTTTTACTTGTCGTTAGCCTGCCTACCTTCAGTCGAAGGAGTAGCTTGCTTACCATTAACCAGTCCATTATTGAGAAAAATGATTGAAATTGATTTCTGTAGATATATTTTACTCATCCGGTTGTTGAACTAGTTGTACTAACAGCTCGTTGCAGTTTTCTGAGTTGAATTCGCGCGTGAATACTTTTTTGTGAATCTCGGTTCTGCGTAGCTTTGAGTTTTGTTTTGTTTTGCATTTAAATAACTAAATTCGTTTTAGTATTCTTAGCAAATTTATGTTAACAACCAAACAATAGATAGTAGGTTAGTTTCGTAGCATAAATAAAATACAGGTAGTAATGATTCGTGTTTTGTTACTTATAGTAGTGTACTGCCGGTAGAATGTTAAAGTTAGCCATCTATCAATTGTTTGCCTCTCAGAAAACGAGCAGCGACTGACGGAAGCCGGGCAGTTCTCTCGAGCTATCTCATTGGAAGACACGGCAGCAGCGGCTTCTGCTGAGCCAGTGTCAACTAATCCGCGGTCGTTGCAGCTGCTGCACAAACGCTCCTCGTCCAGTAATCTCATTGCCGCAACTAGCGTTGGTGGGCAGTCAGCAGCCCAGAGCGCAGATCCCACGCAAATTATGCAGGGTTAGTGCGGTGATCGGCTTACTTTAAGTATTTTTCCTTGTTACTAGGGTACCCAACTAGGGGGTGAGTGTCAGCGGTCAACGCGTTTAGCTCTAGGCACCAAGGTACCTACCAAGGTACCTGAGCTCAATTCCGTGGCGAGGCCACATTTATTTGGGACGCAGCCGCGGATAGAAGGCTTGGAGGCTTGTCGCGCAATTTACGACCTTGGGAGCCAACCTCCAAGGCACAGTGAGAGTGTACACTTACCTAACAATGAGAAAGTGCCTGTTTGAGCGAGTGTCAGCGAAATGGGCAGAATTGCCTCCTCGCTGGCTGCAAGTCTAGTGTCGCCAAATGATGAGCCAATGCCCGCAGCAATCTTGAAATTATTATTATTATTATTATTATTAGGGTAACCAACTTTTTCGATTAAGCAGCCTCAGTTCTTCGTTCGAATTTAAATTTCTTGAAGGAAATCGAATTCCTATTCAGCTGCAGTATCTTCAGATAATTATTTATTTTCTATAATCCTGTACTCTTCAAAGATGCCCCTTAATTGGTGGTAGGAGAAATCCACAGCAGTCAGACATCCAAGCAAACTTCTAGAATATATTTTTTGTTATAATTAAATTGTTTAAAATGTTTTAAAATGCTTCAATTTGTGACGTAAATTTTTAGCACTTAGAACTTTTATTACAACTGAAACTTGTGCTCTTCTTTAGTAATAACCACAGAATATTACATTATCCCTTATTATTTACGGTTTTATTTTTTATTAAGATATTCTGTGGGACCAACTCTAAATGCATTGTGATTAAACATCTTCTGATTGTACTAATCTATCATTACTTTAGATTAGTTTCGCTTAGATCTGATAAACAAATAAATTCTTTTTTGAGGCCAGAGCAGTTTCGCTTCATTTTCTGATATTGAAATCAAAAGCTTCCGTCAATCCTTTTGCAGCCGATAAGATCAACAAGACCAGACGAATTGTGTTCCCGAAAATTCCCGAAATTCGGACCTCGCCGAATTTCCACAAGGCTGATTAAATATATTTTAATTGGTTATAAAAAACAAAATTGTAGTCTTTCATGCAGTGCAGATTACCAGATCGAGAAATAATGAACTCAGGCAAGACAATTCTATAAATAAACATAATTTTCGTCGTCCGGATAGTGAACAAATACTAAATTTTAAAGGTTTGTCATAAAATTTAATTTAACCGTTCAGTTGATTTTATTTTAATAAGCACTTATTTTTACTGTAGTACACTCGAATTCACAATTACATTCAATTATTCAGTTCACACTTTTTAATTCGCTTTTTTAGCTTTTAATAAATCACGTACCGGTCGGTTTCACATTTTGGTTTCGAATTTCCGTTCACATTTTTTATATCCAATTGTTCTTTAATTCAGCTTTTTGTATAACATTTTAGTCACATTCTCTTCAATTGAACCTATACCGTGAATACTTTAAGCTGTATTTGTTGATCCTGAATATACTACTATTTTTATCGGGAACGAGTAGTAGAAGAGAAAAAATGCTTACTATTTAAAGGCTTCTTCATTCCTGCAGCATGTATGGAAAGATTTTGTTTCGTTCCATCGAGCGTTCAAAACGTTTTCCTGACCTTGGCCTCTCAAACTGCAGGTCGCCTTCTGGCGTCTCGGCACTTCCGTGGTTACGGTGCCGGCCTGCGTCATTCGAATCGTCGATTGCAAAGCGCGTCACCATCGTACCCAGCTCACTCGGTGCCTGTGCAGATTGGTGAGGCCTATTCTTTTGTATTACTGACCAGATTGAGTCTAGAGAGACGAAAATCTTGATCATCAAAAGCACAGTTAGACAAACTGAAATCCACGCTCGTAGTATAAATTAAATCGTGTGGTAATGTTCTAATAACTTCTTGGAGTAGCTTGCAGCCCAGTGAGTGGGACTTCGGATCTGATCGTCTTTTATAAAGAACGACAATTAGACTTTCGTATTTCTTTTGTTTCAAAGTAAAGGCTGCAATTTTATTGTAGACATTACATATTTTACATTAGCTCATTCACAGTACTACCCCTTGAATTCCTGATGCTTCAAATTGATTTAAAATATTCTATCTCTATGTTATCGACTTCTAATGTCTACAAGCTAAAGTTGCTGCATCTAATAAAACACAATTTCAGCTGCCGAGGACAGGCTTGCCTACCATCTGGAATGGAGCCTTTCTCAGCAGCACCAAGCCGCCGCTGCAGCTGATACAACTTCAACAATCGATCATCATCAGCAACAGCAGCAGCATCCGTTGCGTCATCAACAGGAGATCGCCCAGACATCGAGCCATCCGACGGTGACAATTAGCAGTTCCACTCGTCCTCCCCTGCCAGTGACGACAGCACCGCAGCAGCAGCAGCAGCAGCAGCAGCAGCACAAGCCAGCAATGATCAGCCTGCACATGACTTCGTCGCCAATAACGGCGGTAGCTGTCCCGCCAACAACAACCCCTGCCCCACAAGGTCGCAGGCGGGTGTCACTGCCGGGACCTAAGCCAGCTCAGCATCTGCAGCAGGTGCGGAGGAATGTACCGATGTGAGGAATCATCTGTGATTGCGTACAGACTCAATCTAGATATGTTTTGCGTTGGCTAAGGAGAGGTGAAGCAGAAAATTAATTATCCAAAAAACCGCAACAGAGACCTGAAAAAGGATAGTGAATCGACTTATATATCTGTATCTTAAAAAAGAGGGATAGAATTTCAAAGTACCAGCAGCCAATCACAGGCTGGCTGCCGTCTATGATGGGGGGTTAGAACTGACCCATAACAAGCCCAGCCCAACGCTTGGGGCAGAGAAATAGCATGGGGAGGGTGGCAGAACACACACAACCTTGGCACAGCCAATCGCAGGCTGGGGTTGGGGACACTGCTGCCAGCGCGGACCAATACTTCATGCGTCATGCAGGGTATACATTTTTGGGCATAGTCAGAGAGAAACAGACAAACCTGTTTTTCTATTCTAGCTCTTACAAATTAACCCTGAGACTAGGATAGTGGGCAAGCCAGTAAATAGTTTGAGAGGACCACTATATTTGAGCAATGCTTGTTCCCCACACATTCTGTATTCTTTTTCAATAGCCATACAGTTTTAAGTTTTTTATTAATTTATTTTCTTCGTGCAACAATATCCTGTGTTATAATCCTTGATTGATTTACTTCACTATTTTATTATTTCGTATCCTACAACTCAGTTTATTAGTTTACGTTGAATGTGTTTAACTGGCACTTGTTTGTTTACAAGTTATTTAATTCGTTTTGTTTAAATGCTTGGTAGTTCAGACTGACTTTTTACGCGTGTATCTACGGTAGAATTATGCGTAATTAGCAGCTCGAAGTGCTGTAAATCTACTGGTTAGACTGTTTTTGTGTATTTTGAGGTAAGAAAACTGTGCCTTATTTAAAAAAATGTGCACCTTAGCCGACTGTGTTTAACTATTTCATTAAACAAGTCAGGTAAAAAATAAACAAAAAAATTATAGTTGACTTTAATAAATTTTACAGGACCACTGCATTCATCTGTAGGATCAAATTTTCTAAGAATAATACTTTCTTGGGAGTCATGTTAGCCAGTTACAGCATTAGTACTTCAGTACTAAAATAGTAGTTAATTCTCTATGCAGATTGCAATTAGAGATAATTTTTATGATCTGTAGCTGACTTGCTACAAATGTTGTCGTTAAATTTAAGAGTCGGCAAAAGCTTGAGCTTGTCTATTTAGTTTTGTCGTGGGGTTACATTTAAGCAAGGACTTCTATATAATAGCATCTGGACTGGAAACGAGAAATAAATTTCACAATTATTTTACCACATGAGGCCAATGTTTAGCCGAGCACAGCGGCTCTCCAGAGAAACATATCTACTTAAGCCGTCACACATCTCAAGGCGCCTACATTCCAGGCATGCACATTGAATTTGGTGGAAATCCTATGTTGTGGAGAGAAATGGAGTCTACTTTTTTCGGAGAAGCATTTCCGATTGATTTCAATGGCGTTTCAAATTGGCATTCCATCAGTCCCCAGCTGTTCACCATAGACACTTGTTCCAGAACTGCCACGACTTATGGCCACGTAGTGGCACTAATTTGAATTGGATCAGATTTCCTAGTTGTTTCATTTCATACTCAACGCAGTTTCCTCAGTTTTCTTTTGCCAAGGATTTCTGCGCCATAAAAGCATATCCTTCACTATGGTGAACAAGTGTTCCGCATTCGGTTGCAAGAGCGGCTTCGCTAATAGTTCAACGCCAGGTACTGTGACATTTCATTGCTATCCACTCAACAACCCGAGTCTATATTGAAAAATGGAATAAGGCAAATCCGAGGAAGGCGTTTCAGCCCACCAGGTATTCTCGTATCTGCTCGCTTCATTTCACCACTGAAGACTTCGTCGAAACAACTCGAGATAGCAATATCACTCGCAGAGAGAAGAAAGGCCAGCTGACCAATCGTTATCTGAGGCAGGATGCGGTGCCAACTATCTTTCCTAATGCACCTGCATACCTTTCTTCTGTCCGGCAAGCAGCTCGGAGCACATGCTCTGCGACATCATCTGCGCGTCTGGAGGCTGAAAACATGCGTCTCAATGATCAAATCGCCGACTTCTTTGCCAACGATTCAATTCTCAGTTGCTCGCTACGAGAAATTCAAGAATTGCTCGAATCAGAGGAAACGAGACCAGATGACTTTCAAACTGCAATTTGCAACGAGTTCCTATGCATCTTCATGCTGGAGGTAAAGCATGTCTGCCAGGTTGCGTGCTCCATCTGCATTGGACCGAATCACAAAGTCTCCGTTGGTCTGAATGGCACAGCACTGTTACAAGACCAGGTGGTAAAATTGGTTGGCACGGATGGAAAAGTTTCTTCCATCAGTGAAGTTGTGAGTTTGATGGCTCGAGTCAAGAACTTGAAAGAAGGTCTTGAACGCGCTGAGCAGCAGATGTTGCCTGATGTTGTTGTTAAGAAGCATTTCGATCACTTCATGGACATGGCCCACAACAATCTGACAAGTGCTCTAGAGCAAAAGGAAGGTCGGTGACTTTTATTCGAGAGCAGCTGCAGTTGAGCTGTGAGCCAAAGACATCGAGGAGATACTCTCAACAGCTGATGGTCTTGTGCTACATGATTTATTCAGTAAGTGCTGCAGCTTACGGGCTTCTACGTGAGCAAGAGATTCTCTGCCTGCCATCAGAGCGAACTCTGCGATCAGTCACTAGGAGAATTGGAAAGGATGGATTGGATTCTCAGAGTTACCTTCGGCTGCGAGCGTCCAAGCTGACACAGATGGAGCGAGTTGTGGTGCTGATCATTGATGAGATCTATGTGGCCAATCGAATTGAGTACTGTGGAGGCCAAGTGAGTGGATTGGACAATGATGGAGTTGTTGCTTCAACCTACTGTTGCTTCTTGATAAAGTCAATTGCAGGCAAGTACAAGGACATGGTGTCCATGTTTCCTGTGGCAAAGCTGACAGCACAGAAGCTCAGTCACTAGTTCCAGGATGTCATGGATTTGCTGCGTAGCCTGCAGTTCTCCGTCATTGCAATATCCGTTGATAATGCACCAGTTAACAGAAAGTTCAGACACTGCTGGCAGGTGTTCGAGGAGATCCGGCAGAGCAATGAACTGCGCAGACGGCTGCTGCATGCTCCCAACCAGATGCAGCTGTTCTGTCACATTGTCGATGAGATGATGGATGACAGCAACTATCTGGAACATTTCATGGGTCAGACGATGTGCACGGGTGACCATGATGTTAAAGAAGGAATCGTCTGTGCATTTTTCAACTACATGATGAAAAATCTAGTCAAGGACGTTTCGGTTAGTGGAGCTGGGGCTCGAAGTAAGCGAAAGTCGGCCAAACTTTCCAGTGCCAGAACAGACAAGTAACTTTCATTTGATACCAATACGACCTCTGTGAACACTCTTCTGCAAGTTCTACGTTACCATTGCCTACGTGTTTTGTTTGTTACCGATTGTTTGAAGCACACCTGCATATGCGTTAATCCATTTGAATTTGCGTTGCTGCTTCAAGGTACTCGTAAACATAAATTAATAATCTGAAGAAAGGAACTAGCCAGTTAACATTACATCTCTGGATTTCCGACATTTGAATTTCCGATCTTGCATTTCCCAGTTTGACAGATTCCATAGAAAGCAGGGGAAAAACTGGCCTCATGAGGTAATGGGTATTTCTTCGCTTCCAGTCCAGATGCTATTATATAGAAGTCCTTGATTTAAGTCTTAACCGGGCGACTGTACCTAACGATAACAAGGGTCATAGACAAATTAGCGGTAAGGGGGGAAATAAAAGTACCATTTGAATCTTTAAATATTAAGAGTTAAAAGAAAGAAGTGAATTTGCTGCTACAGATCTTATTGTATTTTGAGACGGCTCAGTTGACTCGCGCCCTTGATGAACAGGGAGGCTTAGCCTTCCACCCCGACTACTTTGCCAATGACACATCGATTTTGGTTGCAGCCGCGGACAGAAGGCTTGTCTTGCTGGCTTGTGTTGTGTTTACAGCTCATGGGGCCAACCCCCGAGGCGCAGTAAGAGTGTACACACGATGTATTGCCATTCCTGAAATGCTCGTCCTACCAACGAGGATGGCTTCGTACTGTGGTGACGTGTGGAGCGTCAACCCGAAAGGCAGCTCAGCGTGCAGCTTTGTTGCGTCGATGACCTCCACCCTGTTGTCCTTGACCATAGAAGACGCCGAGCGCCAGCTGGACAAGCTGCTGGTCCCTCGGGTCCCTCGCAGGCATAGGGGGCGCGCCAGCACGCCCGACACCTCAATGAAGTTCCGCACCCCTTCAAACCCGCCAGCGGGTGGGGTGCGGACGCCGAGGCGACATCCGGGTTATTAGAGCATTTTACGCAGAAAAACCCGCGACACCTGCCACTGCGAAAGGAAGCTCCCTTTGACAAGCTCAGGCGGTGGTCGAGACCGTCCTATTGTTTAACGCCCAGACCTGGACGCTGACGGACTCGCTCGAACGGTCTGTTGTGCGCTGCCTTTTAGATCGGCAACGAGCGAGACACTAACGCCGTAAACTGTCGTCACACCGGCCTGACCCGTCTCAGTGAACTGCTGCGTCGTCGGCGACTCCAGCTGGCAGGCCACATCATCCGCGCCGAGTCCAACTGTCCACAGCCGGAGCAGGACATGCTGCTGGCACCCTACCGTGGTGGCCAGGCCTGAACTCAGCGATTCGTCGACTGCCTACTGGTTAACGCTGGCGCTCTTACTATGCCGGCGGTTCGGCCGAAGCTATAAAGCGCGCCCTGTGACGCTTCGCTTTTTGAGTTGACAGCGTACATGGTTGTCGCAGTTTTGCGAGTGTTTTCGCTCTTTATAAAAGCAGAGTGATAAAAGCGTTTTTTAGTCCATAAAAGCGTAAGTGTATCACATCTCACATTCTCTCGTCTACCCGATAATGTCCAAGTTTAGATTCCCAGTCACTTTATTCGCTCCTCACCAGCGATTGTGATCTGTATTTACCAGATGCAGAGCAGGTGTAGCAGCTCATGCGCATAGCTCACTGTAGCGTGACCTTTTGAGTCGAGTCCTTGAGCGCAAGCAGTGTTTGAGTGTTTGATGCCTATGACGCTACTGTAGCTATGACCTTGAGACTGACCTGTGCTACCTGCTGGAGTTCGCTGCCGTGTCAACTGATCTAAGCATCAGCAACAATGCCTAGTTCTGATACACGATCGCACAATGCCGGTCACACATTTCTTGTTGCAAATTGCAATGTCAATAGACACACGGTATCTTCAGTTCATGCTGATCACACGAACCTTTAACTGCTCGCGATAAGACCATGTCTTGACTGTACCTCTTCGAAGTGAATCGAGGCCTGCAAAAATTATCTCAGATTGATAATAACAATTTTCTACTACTTCCCAGCAATCTCCTGCAGAAATCGTCCTGCAATCTTTCTCTTTTTTTTCTCGCTTATTGGGCCCTGCCCTGCCAGCAGGCATATCGAGATAAATAAAGCGACACGAGAAACGAAAACTCTGAATTAGAGAGGCGTTAAGGATTAGGAAGCTGGTGTGGACTTATGCTCACTAATTTGGACTCCAGAGTAAATGGAACTAATTTTTGCTAAACCTTTCTAAAACGCTTCAATTAATAGACTGCTTAATTTTGTAAAAATATAGCAGAGGTCCTCACAGTTCAACAGTTCAGCTGAAGTTAAAGTCTCTAGTATTTTACGTGTCGCATTTAATTTCGCCTCATCAAGCCAAGAAAGGTTCACCTGGATCTTTAATCCACTCATAATAAAATCAATTTAATAACTGAGCCAAAAATGGAAAGAACTGATGGCAATTCACTGATAGGCAGATTAAATCCTGTAACAAATCTGATATTCTCAATTCAATATTATTACATCCGAGCTAAAAAACATATTTTTATAGATTCTCTCTGACAGAAGAGCTAGTTCAAAGTATTTTTCTGGCCTTTATAAAGCAATACACAAATTCTCTATCAGGTTTAGCCACGGACAAAATACTTGCCGACTCCGTTTTTGAACGCATTCGGCACAGCTGCGAACTCCAGCAGGTGGCACTGCCCAGTCTCCGGGATGAAGATCACGGCCTCGCAGCCAGTCAGGCAGCGGCTCACGCACTGCATCAGCCCGCGGGCGCTCAGGGTCCTGCTGACAGGAGCGTCCACAGCTGTGAGGCCGATCAACTTCCGGTCGCCAGGAACGAACTGATCGCCTTCAACGATCAGCGTTTTTAATTAGGGGCACAAAGACTGGCAACTTATACAATAAAAAATGAAGGAGGACTGTGGGCCATGGTACAGGATTTGGTGACACTAGACCCGCAGTCAGCGAGGAGGCAATTCTGCCAATTTCGCTAATTCCTGAGCACACACACACAAATACTGTACACAGGCACACGCTCACACAGTTGTGAACATCTACCTTCGCTTTCTGATTGTCAAGCAGTGTACAATTTCACTGTGCCTTGGTGGCTCTCAATTGCGTAATTTGCACGGCAAGCCCCAAGCATTCTTTCCGCGGCTGCGCCCCAAGTGAATGAGGCCTCGCCGCGGAATCGAGCTCAGGGACCTTGTTGCGAGAGGCAAACGCGTTAACCACTCTGCAACCGACCCCCCAGCAAGAAGCTTAAGTGCTAAAAAGCAAATATTTAATCCCCGAATCATTAGTTAGTTAAGCCTTGCCCACTTCTTCGATCGAAGTCAAAGCTCACTTACTCCTTACTCATTTTAACAAATTAAAAGCTTCAACGCTCGTTCAAATAATAAGACTCACGAATTTTATAGTTTATTCGGAACACGCTGTTTCTAAATGGGCCTCCACAAATCTGGGCTGTGTTTCCTGGACAAGTGGAATAGCATAAATAGTCAGGTGCTCGTCCCTGCGAGCCGTACGAGTTGTCACAGGCGCACCAGGACCTGCCCTGTGCAGCCATGAACTGGAAGCCACCCAGAGCGCAGAAGCCGCTGCACAGCTCGTGGGTCATCGCGTCGGTGCGGATTCCAGCCTCTGTCTGCCAGACATCCACACTGCCAACCCTGTTGAATCCCCAGTCTTTTAGGCCATTGAAGTCTCTCACTCCATTGGTGGCGTCCACGTAGCAGCCGAGGCTCACGATTTCGAACTGGCGTCCCAGAGCCTCAGTGCTGGCGCAGCAGAGAAGCAGAGCAAGCATGCCCAGTTTGGCCTCTTCCTTCATCACTAAATCCGTAATCAATTGTTCAGCTGCGAATTTCAACTGTTTCAACTGAGTGACGACTCTCGCGCGGATTCTGAATCAGATACAAAAATACAAGCCGTTATATACACACCTTTCAAAACTAACCGTGCCCGCTTGTGACGGTATGTTAAATTGCTTCATTGAAGTGCCAAACGCATTGATTTTAGCAGATTTAAAGCGATGGAAGCTGAGATTAGCATTTCTACATAAAGGAGTCGATGACAGTCACGCTAGTCTTCTAGGAGTCTGATTGACACATCATGACAAAGTGGCTAGGAGCATCAATCTGTATATCCCAGATTGCAATTCAATTCAATTACAAACCTTTATTTTCTCGGGGAATTTCAATATTTGTCCTCAAGGTAGCAAAGTAAGCTGTCATTGCCATTTAATATTTTTATCGATCTCATTGCTGCTCTTATGTGAAGCAGGGCTGCCCCCAGGTGACCACCCCTCACCACCCTCAGGGGGTGACCACCCACTTAAAAAAAATTGGTACTTTACCATATTTTTTCAAAAGTGTGGTCACTCCATGGGGCATGGGGGTGGTCACCTGTGACCTTTTTTGGATGTTTTGATTTTGATTATATTTTTGATTTTTTCTTTGATAATTTTTTCTGGGGGTGACCACCCAGCCGGGGGGGTGACCACCCAACCACCGCCCCCCCAGCTGGAGGTCCTGCGCCGCCACTGCAACAAAGCCAAATGGCTCGTAAGTTAAATTGTGAACGTCTGATTACATATTACGAATTTACGAAGCACTTACTTCTGATACTGTACGCTGATATAATTACCAGCGAACGAGTGATATTTTTCAATTTCTATTTTACAAAGCACAAGAATTGTGACTTTGTTCAGCGTGTTTTAGACTTTGCCTTGACACGTTTTAACTGTGAGAGATCCAATTCAGACTACTGACAACAGTAGAAAAGCAAAGACTTGGCTGCAAAACTCTCACATAACACTAAAAAAGTATCGCCATAAAAATGGCAAGGTTAAAAGAGACTTCTGTGCACACTGAGAGTGGTGGGAGAGGACGGCGTGTGGCTATGGCTGACTGACGAAGGCAAACAAGCCAGAAACCGGTCTCGGTCTGCCAGCGCGAGGTTCGTTCCCCACTTTCAGTGTGTTACATCAACAATTGGAGTGACGAAGCATGCAACTCATCGAAGCTGTGCTCTGACTCCAACGCATTAAGTCTTGTCGGCTCTACGTTTCTGTGACCAATGCGTTCTACCACGTTCTTTGGGATGCACATGAACCGTCAGAATCTACAGTTTGTCATGCAGGTTGTCAAGCGTGTTACGAAAGACATTAATAATATTCTGTTTCAAGACGTCGTGTGCTGGCCCCAACAAGATGTGGAGAACCTGGCTGTCTTATTTTTAGCTTGGTGGAATGACAGGCGTCTGTGGCACAGTCGACGGAATACTCATTAACTTATACGTACCTCATCGGAGAACGAGGCCCAATATGTCGACAGGAGGGAGGCCGTTCCCTGAATGGCATGGTGGTCTCAGGGCCGATAAGCATAAACTATTTTAAGTGAATTCGGTGAGGCCAGGAAGCGTGAACGACATCTGGAGCAGCCGCTGTAAAAGCACGTATAAACCTATAAATACAGATATCAAGTGTGGCTTGCTGGCTTCAAGGAACATTGTTCTTATTTAAAATGCATGAATACATGCATGATATTTGCCGAAATATATTATTAGCGACTGGCCTACTGAAACATGAATAGTGATTTGTTTGTAATGAGTTCGTAAAAAGTTGCAGGACATTAACAAAATTAATAGAGAAAAACTTCGTCAATAGTACAATACTGACACGTCAGAGCTACCGCCGTAAATTACGTAAATTCTCTTGGCATTGAACGTTTAAGTCAAATGAAACATCAATCACCTCATCAATCCCAATTTATTCCCCTGGTAGTCAGTTCTTGCTGCAACAATACCAACTCCATCTTGATCTTCTTGTTCTTTAGTTCAAGGTGTTTCATCTGCAATTCGTCTTTCCTCTGGTGACCTTTGCGACACGAGCATCCAGAGCTGCTGCCTTGACGACTTGCATCTGAGGGTAGGGCAGCCGGTCCACATAGGGTTGCCAGCAAGAATGTCACACAGTGCTTGTGCATTGGTGTCTCCAGTGAGCGTTGCAACATCGCAGGCGATGAAAGAGAAGGTGGGGCAGGCGGAACACTATGCAGCATGCTCTGTTGAAGCAAGTGTACCGAATCAGTGCCGACATCTGGTTAATATCATTTTAGCGGGCTCCGGCTCAGCTGTGACAGACTGCATTGGCTCCGAACAATGTCCTGCTAATGAGGGAGGACCGCGTTCTGGTAGTTGAGTAGTGGAAAGGCAAGTGGAATAAAGACACAATACTTTGCTGGACACAAAGAATGTTGCATCCATAGCTGAGAAAGTGACAATAGGGTTATACAAGTAAGTTGGAAGTTGGACAAGCTGGACAGTACCACCCAGCCCCACGATGTTGTCGGCAGATGGTGCACACTGCTTGTGCATTGGTGTCCAAATTAGATTAGATATGCCCAAAGGCATATCTAACGGCGATCAGAGCCGCAGCTCCCTGGCTGGCCGAGTGGCCGGAAAACTCCACGAAGGTCACCGTAGCCTGCGACAGCGGTCTTCCAGGACATCAGGGTCTCACCGCACAGCTACGATAGAATCACCAACTGACATCCGAAAACTTCTGGACTCTCGAGAACTTCTCGGCAGCCAGGTGGGCTTATCTGGCACCTGAGGCACCGCGCCGCATGGACACACGAGCGATCCATCCATACGTACGGGCCAGGGGCACCGCAGTGCAACATTGAGGCGATGAAATCAGCACTAATATATGCGACTCACATGTTTACATTTTCATGTTGTTAGTGAAAGCCTGTACTCTGCGTAAGCCCAAAGTTTGCTACCAAAGTTAACTTGATTATCGACAAATCACATCACTAAGCCACCAAAGTTGTACTAGATCCTCTGGCTCTAGATCCATTCTTTTCTCCCAACTGCTGACATCAAATTAAAGTATTCAGAAAAGTTACGTCAATATGCAAATATATATTGCACGAGCGGTAACTAATAACTAATCTTCCAGTCGATAAGGCGTCCCCCAGGAAAATGTTAAGCAGTCCAACCGGTGTCTGTTGGAGTTCATCCGAAAATGATTCTAAGAAATGCTTTAAGAATAAATCAAAGTACGTGATATTTAGATTCCCAGTCATTTTTCTTCCTTCTCACCAGGGATTGTAATCTGTATTCACCTGAGGCAGAGCGGGTGTAGCAGCTCATGCGCATAGCTCACTGTAGCGTGACCTGTTGAGTCGAGTCCCTCAGCGCAAGTGTTTGAGTCTTTGATGCCGCCATTTTCGATTTGACAATGCTCCATTATTCAAATAGAATGCGCAGCTCCAGCGACTCGCATAAATAACGGCGCTCTGCAGTCTCAGAAATTGAAACTGCCTGCGAAGGTGGGCATCCATTTAATAAAAAATGTATACGGAACTGCAGCTTTTAGACATGTCGAATTTTCTACCTGCGATACCTTGCTTCATGACCCTGCTTGCGAGCCTTGCCGCTGCTTCGCTTTCATACCGCCAGTTCGAAATCGTGAGCCTCGGCTGCTACGTGGACGGCAACGATGGAGTGAGAGACTTGCAGGGTCTGAAAGACTGGGGAGTCAACAGGATTGGCAGTGTAGTGGATGTCATGCAGGACTATGGAATCCGCTCCGAAGCGATGACCTGGGAGCTGTGCAGCGGCTTCTGCGCTCTGGGCGGCTTCCAGTTCATGGCTGTACAGGGCAGGTCCTGGCGTTTCTGTGGTAATGATAAGTTCCTTGTTTCTCTTTTAGGAATTTATCACTTCCAGCAACTGCTGGGTGCCCCAGTAATCCTACTATACTAAATGTCTAAGATCTGTTGGTTTGTCCATCTGAAATGCTCTAGCGATTGAATGGCTAGACCAATTTTTTTCCTGTTTTCACCAAAAAGTGCCAATTCATCCAAGGATTAGACTGATCAAATTTCATCATTCTGTCTCAATGCCAAGGGTATTAAATATTCGAAAAACATTATTTTTTCAAAGGTCAAACCATCTTGACCTATTGAGAATTTTACTCACTGCCACTGAATTAGAATTGCGTCGTCAAATTGCGCAACAACCCCTAGCTGATTGAATTTAAAGCCTGCACTCTGGAGACAAATTGGAAATAAATGTACACAACCAACCGCGAGACTGAGTGTACTCTATTTTCTCACTTCATTGTACAAAGCCAGAACTTTGAGAATTCATTTTATAAGGCAGATTTTTGCACCCACTAACCAACAGTCGGAATAGCCGATGTGTAGGCACTAGGAATAGGTTAGGCTAGGCTAGGCGAAGTGTCCCTGGTTCGACTCTGCACTGCGTCAAATCATTTAAACTAATAGTCAGCCAGTAGTGATTAAAGATTATTTAAATTTTTTTTTTTAATTCGTAAATAAAAAATCATATATCATAAATCATAGCAAATCTGAGTTTGAATCATTGCAAAAATAGAGTTTGAATCATGGCTAAACCAGAGTCTGAATCATGGCTAAACCAGAGTTCGAATCATGGCTAAACCAGAGTTCGAATCATGGCTAAACAAGAGTTTGAATCATAGCAAAACCAGATTCTGAATCATGGCAAAACCAGAGTTTGAATCATGGCTAAACCAGAATTTGATTCATGGCAAAACCAGAGTTCGAATCATGGCTAAACAAGAGTTTGATTCATGGCAAAACCAGAGTTCGAATCATGGCTAAACCAGAGTTTGAATCATGGCTAAAGCAGAGTTCGAATCATGGCTAAACCAGAGTTTGAATCATGGCAAAACCATCCTTCCTTCCTCCAATCCTCCATCCTCCAACTATACTAAATCTCTAAAGTCTGTCTGTCTGTGGAATTTCGATACACAGGCTAAATGCCTCAACCAAATTTGATTGCGTTTTTTGCTAAACATGCCAAATTTTACTGGCATGAGACCTTGAAAATTTCGTTAGTCTGCTTCAATGCTAACAATATTAAATATTCGAAAAACGAGTTTTCCTATTGCTCTCAATAGGAGGCCAAACAAGGTTAAATTAGAATAGGGCCGGACACTGTCAGTTTTATTAGATTGCATCGGTGCTTTTTCTCGCCCGCGTGGCATTGGTATAGCAAAAATATTGAGCGCAGCTAAGAGCGTAAATTATTTCAAATTTTTCTATTTTTTGAGCATTGTTTTAAGCGTTATTCGATCAAAAAAATAGCTTATTTAATAATAATAATTATAAAACTTTATTCGACGAACACTGATCGAAACCGTTTTCTAAAGTGCTCAACGATTTTCTAAATGTGTTTAACAGTTTTCTAAATGTATCTACCGTGCCACATGTAACAGGAGATGTAACAGGAGATATTTGTTGCCTTCTGGGCTGAGTAAAACGATGGACACATCGTTTCTATGCGATTTGGGGGCAATGGTTTCCTGTCAAAGAAAAAGGGCAAACATTTCATGCTGCGAGTTTGGTAGTCTGCAAGTAGCCTCCATTCTGGTATTATGGAGGTTCTCTTCTGTTTGGAGAACATTAGTTCTCTGCTGCTGGGGGCATTAGCTCTCTGCTGCTGTGGGAATTAGTTCTCTGCTGCTGGGGAAATTAGTTCTCATGGCAAAACCAGCGTTTGAATCATGGCTAAACCAGAGTTTGAATCATGGCTAAACCAGAGTTTGAATCATTCTAAGCCAGAGTCTGAATCATGGCTAAACCAGAGCTTGAATCATGGCTAAACCAGAGTCTAAATCATGGCTAAATTTAAGTTTGAATCATGGCAAAACCAGAGTTTGAATCATGGCTAAACAAGAGTTTGAATCATGGATAAACCAGAGTTTGAATCATGGCTAAACCAGAGTCTGAATCATGGCTAAATTTAAGTTTGAATCATGGCAAAACCAGAGTTTGAATCATGGCTAAACAAGAGTTTGAATCATGGATAAACCAGAGTTTGAATCATGGCTAAACCAGAGTTTGAGTCATGGCTAAACCAGAGTTTCAATCATGGCTAAACCAGAGTTTGAATCATGGCTAAACCAGCGTTTGAATCATGGCTAAACCAGAGTTTGAATCATGGCAAAATCAGAGTTTAAATCATGGCAAAACCAGAGTTTGAATCATAGCTAAATCAGAACTGGGGGATAATCGTCAACTGTAAGATCATTGTCAACTGGGGAATCATCATCAAATGGGGGATCATGGTCAACTGGGGATCATTGTCAAATGGGGATCATCATCATTTGGGAGTCATCATCAAATGGGGGATCATGGTCAACTGGGAGATCATTGTCAACTGGGTGATCATCATCAACTGGGGGATCATTGTCAACTGGGGATCATCATCAATGGGGAGTCATCATCAACTGGGGGATCCTTGTCAACTGGGGGTTCATTGTCAACTAGGGGATCATTGTCAACTGGGTGATCATCATCAATTAGGGGATCATTGTCAACTGGGGAATCATTGTCAACTGGGGGATCATTGTAGCTTTAAAAAGATGTAAATTCAGCTGCTAAAAAGTATATACAAGAGGAATTAAAAATATTTCTGCTCCCCGAAGGGGGGCAAAACTTGCTAGTTTAGCAGAAGTTTTAGTTCTTACCTTCTTTGGTTTTGTGGTTCTCTGGTCCTCTTTGTTTGTTTGCGGCCGGCTTCGAGTGCTTTGATGCGCTTGGTTTCTGGTTGTCTTTCAGGTACCTGGATCGTTTGAATGCAAGAGAATTTAATCTATTCTCCTCGTCTCGGTTGCAGTTACACTGGGCCAATAGTAATCAGGTGTGGTATCTTCCTGATTCTGATTTGTCGTTGATGTCGGTTAACCAATAGTCACTTGTGGAGTGTGTTCCTTCTTACCAGCCCTGGTAGGTTTTACCACGAGTCTGGCGCTCACCCTTTGTAATATATTCAATGTAATCACACGTCTGTGATTACGCTGTAATCGTTGGTTTAACGATTACTCGGAGAGGTTTTACTTAGCTCAAGAAAGCTTTACTAATTAATAATTAATTAATTAGGATAAATCAAGGAACTCTTAACACAAGTCTTGGACCTGGAGTCCAATCTACTTCAGACTCTCCGTTTTCTCTTTTCTGCGAGACTCTGCTCGTCTCGGCGAGACTCTGAATCTGGGCTCGCTTCGGAGCTCTTGTATTTATAGAGAATCGGACCCTCTCGGGTTCGATGAGTGCGTTTAAAGTACAGGTGTCAAAATGGTGTCAAAAAGTCTGGGTCAACGCTTGACAACTTGAGAGGTTAGACTTTTTTACAACTAAACTAGTAGAAGCGCAAAAATATGAATTATCGCTTTCTTGACCTTTTGATTGATTTTGGGTAACATGATTGGTGGGATCGCTGGTTGCTTATGACATAAAAATTGATTGGATACTATTAATAGTAGTCACATGATTTTTGATTGATTCGATTCTCCTTTTTTGGTAAAATGAATCACATGTTGTACTTGTATGTTTTCTAATTCGCATTTTCTAAAAATACTACTAAGCGGATTAGTAGACTAGTTAGCGCATGATTGGTTAAAATAATAGTACCGTAATTCTGCACTCTACAGTAACTCGTACGGCTCGCAGGGACCAGCATCTGACAGTGATTGCTATGCTACATGTCCGGGAAATGCAGCCCAGATTTGTGGAGGCCCATGGAGAAACAGCGTGTTCCGGCTAGGCTACATCTATGGCAGTAAATGCAGTGAGTAAAACAAGCATTGAATATGTAAAAAATGCCACGTCATTGATTTCGATTCAATTCGATTCGATTTGCACCGAAAGCAGACTTTTCATAAATTAGAGCAACCAGCATTGGGTGCTAATGTGCTTAATCGAATCAATCGGATTGTCTATGGCTTGAATCACTTCAGAAAGCAAGTTCGTCATTGAAATCGGACTCCAATCGGTCTAGGCACAATGCCCTACAGGACGTTGAGCGCTCTGAACGTGACACAATGCCTGATGTTGTGAGCCACGGGCTGTGAGGTCGCGATTTTCAACCCGGAGACTGCCCTGTGCTGCCTCACGGACTACTTAAGTAGATCTACTAGTATCTACTATCTACTATCTACTAGTGGTCCTTGTGCTGCCTGCTGGAGTTCACTGCCGTGCCAACTGCAGGGGATCTAAGCAGCAGCAACAATGCACAGTTCTATGTTCGTACCGAAAGGTAGCTCTGGGATGAGCTTTGCGTCCGACGCCTGCCGCCGGGAAGTTGAGACCCAGCACCTCGCCGCAGCGCGCGTTATCTCGGGGTGCTGCCGATCCACCCCGACTGCCGCGCTACTCAAAGAGGCCGGACTGGCTCCACTCAACACCTCGGCGACGGCCGCTGCGGCTACGCTGATGGAGAAAACCCGGCGAGCAAGACAACAGACACCGCTCAGAACGCTGGCCGAACTCGACGTTCAACCGAGAATCCGCGCTCACGGCAACCACGGCGATTTCAGACGCAACTGGAGGACGGAGGCCAACGGCCTGATCGCCCGCGCGGGCCTCGCGGGATCCAAGCGCGAACCTGACAACGTGCCACCGCCTCCCCTATCGCCTAACGACAGGATCCACTTCGCAGCGGAACTCGCCAAACCGACCAACCGGGAGGATCCCCCGCACGTCAGACGCCAAGCCGCACTGGAGACGCTGGACCGGCTTCCGGAACCCGCCTTGGAACTCTGGACCGACGGCTCGGCCTCCGGAGGCACCAATAGAGGCGGATCCGGTGCGGCCCTGTTCATCCGCGGAGCCGCGCCAATCTACCTGACTGCTCCAGCGGGCGCTTTCAGCTCTTCTTTTAGGGCGGAGGAGTGTGCCCTCCGCATTGGTCTCCTCGCAGCCCTGGAGCGCGTCCCATGGCCCGGTACGGCAGAACTGCGTTGCGCCACTGATTCGCAGGCCCTCATCCGATCGCTCGAACAAGGCCCGCACTCTCACCTGTCCCCCTGCTGCCGGGACATCTGGCGCCTCCTCCTCAAAGTCCCTGCGGACCACCACGTGACTATCCAATGGGTCCCAGGACACTGTGACCTGAGGCGCAACGATCTGGCGGACAACCTCGCAAAAGACGCCGCTAGACTCCCACAAGACCAAGCGGAAATCGACCTAAACAGTGCCAAGTCCGCGATCCGCCGCACACTGGCCGCCGAGGCTCGCGCTGCCTACGAAGCGGACCCGCACTGCCGGACGCACCGCGCTGCCTTCCGCGACGACCGCAGATCCGAGGCGACTCTCAGCAGACGCGAGCTGATCACGCTAGCGCAACTTCGCACGGGCCACTCGCCTCTGCTGGCCCAGTACCGCCACCGGATTGACAAGAACAGCCCGCGTCCTGCGGGCAATGCGGACACCAGGAGGAGGACCTGAAGCATGTGATGCTGGAATGCCCAGCTCACGCCCAGACCCGCAACCGCGTCCTCGGCCCTAACCCGACGCTGGCCATCCTCTCCGACGACGGCCCCCGTGTCCTGTCCTATCTCCAGGCGATAGGGTCGCTGACCCGACCCCCGGACCTGCCCGGCCAGGAACGTCTAACTAACTAAAGGTAGCTCTGCATGTGTGTTGCAATGTCTATGATACACCACTGTCGATACACCACTGCTAAAATACAACCTCACAATGTCAAACATTGAAAACATTGTTGTAGCATATACCAAATGTTCATTGTTGTTTTTTTTCAATTTCGGGAGGCATACGGCACGGTATTGTCAGCTAAGGCTCGCTCATACTGAACGCATGAGCCTTTAGATGCACCGCGTGTTGAGACCTTTTTTTGTATTCACCCTTTTAAAGTGCTTCGAGGTCTGGAAAAATGATCAGCGTTTGATAAGAATCACTTCATCAACTTTCCTGAAATGCAGTCTTTCGGTTGTGTCTTGCAAGTAAATAACGCAACACGAGAAATATTATGCATGAGTCTAGCGTGGACTTATGGTCACTTTTGAATTCTAGAGTCAACTTAATAAGCTTGAAGAAGGGTCCTAGTGACCTATTTTAGTATTGCTTTGTTTTGCACTGCTTTTGTTTTTCAAAGTTAGAAAACGGACATTCAAAGTTTGAATCCTATGTACAGATACGAGCGTAGGTTTGGCCATAGACAGCACGCAAATCGCTGACTGAGAATCTCGACTAAGAGACAGGCAGAGAAACCAAAAAGTGGACATCTAAACTTGAAGTGTATCGCCAAGTGTACAGATATCGTGCAACACATATCGTTATTGTTTATGGCTCAACCTGTCATTTTTATAAAGGATTCTACCTTTGAGCCAAGTGAGTTTCACGAAACCCATCCGTGATCACGTGCTTCAGAGATTCATCGCAATAGAAAAGTTTATTCCCCAGTTGGACTGGCCCATAGACCAGATAATTGTATCCCCCACTTGCCCCCACAAACAAATAAATGCATTTGTTTATTAACCATAGACTCTTTAACCATAGAATAGAAATTTTCTGACCTCGTCCGTTTGCCCGTTTAGAGGAAGGGATACATATCATATTCCCCACTCATTTATCTGGCCCGGCAACATTAAATCATTTAATTAATTAATTAATCATCATAATTTGGTCTATGGGCCAATCCAACTGTGGAATGAATACATTATCACCCACTTGTTTGACTTATCTATGGCCGAAAACGTCTTCGGACATCGTTTCGGGTGTAAACGAGTCCTCAGCCGTTCCCGGCCAAAATAAAAAAAGTGGATGATAACTTATACCTACGTACCATTTGAGCGAGATAACTATATAAATAACTGGCCCTCAATTAGCATATTTAAAAAAGATTTGGTATGTCGATGCTTTGTTTATTTAAAATGGCAAAAAATGTCCCATGAAAAATAGAAATCTTATGAAAAGAACCACAATAAAGAAACAGAACAAGAACAAAGATATTCGCTCAAAAAAATAAATTACAACACAATCGTAATAAATTTGAATAGCTCTGCAGTTGAATTAAGAAAAAATCAAACAGACAATTTCGAAAAAAGTACAAATAGGCTCTCAGGTTAGCCAGACCACGAACAAAATACTTGCTGACTCCGTTGTTGAACGCATTCGGCACAGCTGCGAACTCCAGCAGGTGGCACTGCCCAGTCTCCGGGATGAAGAGCACGGCCTCGCAGCCAGTCAGACAGCGGCTCACGCACTGCATCAGCCCGCGGGCGCTCAGGGTCCTGCTGACAGGAGCGTCCACAGCTGTGAGGCCGATCAACGTCCGGTCGCCAGGAACGAACTGGTCACCTTCAACGATCAGTGTTTTGAATAAGGAGCATGGATCATAAGTAATATAATAGAACATATTTGAATTTCGAATCTTAAGTTTATTAAGAGCCGGTCTTGATGTTATGAGCTGCCCTTTGTTTAATTTGTGGTGCTCGTACTTAGTTTATAATTGATCCTATATGACTAGATTAGTTTTCTGTGACTAGGTGCAGGTGTTAGTGCTAGGTGGCTTAATTGGCTGTTAGTCTCTCAGCCTGCGTGCTGATTGGCTGACGAACTGCGTTTACCTGACCCCCGCCCCCCTGAGCGCGCTTTTTATGGTGTGGGGTGGGGTATAAGGGGCTGTGGCAGCGACTGCGACTGTGTCTGACCTCAAGCTGAAATTTCACTGAGCGGGCTGCGTGCGATCTTCACTCATTGGACTGGAGGGGTGCCGCACTCAGCATTGATTGTTCTAGATAATTCTAGCACTCACTTAACAGTTTTGCAAAAGGGCACATAGCTTGAGTGTAGTTGGGAATCGAACACTTTAGTGGTAACCTAACCACGAGGTGATATACAGCTTAGCCCAGTAATTAAACATACGTTCTGCATATTTAATCCTGCATATACTATTTAATTACACCATATCGTCTTGCAGATCACTATAGCTTCCGATGTAAAATTCCTCCCGGCTCGCTCTTAACCTTGCACAATGAATGATGCTGAGCTCAGCTCCAGGATAAGTGCTGGAAGCTTTTTATTAGCTATTAGCTGCGAATCCGGTCAGAAAGATCGAGTTTCACTTGAAACATTAGTGCACATTTAAACAGATCAAAAGTGAAGTAGAAAAGTATAATATTAAGTCGTTTAAATGCTCGGGAATAGCTCTTATTTAACTTATACATGCGTTATGTGCGCTGTTTATATTCATTTTACTTTGTTGAGTACGGCCGGTACCTCTGGACGTCTACTTTTAATTATATATTCCTACATATTTATAATTTGAAAGAATAAACAAGAAGGGGCATTGAAGCACAATGCACGCGCATTCATTTAAACTTTCAGTTAATGTCGTAGATCCAACTATTTGTACACTGCGAAAGTGTGAACCTATGTTTGCAATTGTCCGATAAAATAATAGTCGTTTGTCGTTCAAACGTTAAAGTTGCTATTTTTGTGATTAATATTTTTTTTGATATAAATATGTAGCCTGTCTGTGTAACACAATATATAAAACTAGGAATATATATTTACTATATCGATATTGAATAACATCTTGTTTTATTGCTTATTTCAAACTGCCACGCTAAATTATTTTCTAAGAAACAATTACATAAATCAATGCTCGATAGAATTGGATCTGTTCTCGAATTTCTACACCATAATTACGACGACTGCTAAGATGGTACTACATGGACTTTGACAGGACTAAATTAGCTATTCATTGATCGTATTCTCTGTTACTTTTTCTGAATTAAAGGCTTTCCGCGAACAAAAATGTTTTTCTCAATAGTCATACCAGAGATTATAATTGCAAATCGCACTTTATTATTCTGCCTTGGTGTAACAGGTAACGATCAGGAAAATTTAGATTTTGTAAAATCTCGCCTTGCATGCTTAGCTGACTTCGTGACTTCCTGTGGTAGCCTGTTATTTATCGCATTTTTGTATTTTTATAGCTGTTGTTATTGATGTATGTGTGGTGCGAAAATAAAATATAATAAACAGATCTAAAAAAGAAAATCTAAAATAGACATAATGATTTTATATTTTTCTTTCTCAGATTAGCTGATGGCGACAGATTAGGTTTAAAATGGAATTGTGATCAGTTGTTGCTACTGCAAATACTAAAGTCAGTGATATGAAAGACTACTTTTAAAAGAAAAATAGTTTATTTCATTTATTGACTAAAATTTTTATGCATAATAATAATAGACTATAAATTTGGATTTAAAAGTGCTAAAAAGTTTTAGGGTTTGCAATTAAAACCAGAACATCTTAGAACAGTCTAGGAATGAATGTTTGATAAATTATTTTTGTCTTCCTTTTTATTGGGTTTTAAAGTTTCATGGAATGTGAATACTTTTATTGTATTTTTATTTCAATAAGATTTTGAAAACAATTTTAAGTATTTTTATGTTTGTTATATATATAAGTAAAGCAAGTAATCATGACATAAAAATTTAGACTTGCGTCTAAATTGAGACTTGTATTTACCCCATAAACTTTCAATAATGGCAGCAAACAGCAGAAAACGAATTCCAGATTCTATGTGGAAAATTAATAAATTCTGTTTTCTTTAAATTAATGTTTTGCTTTCTCTTTATTGTCAGCTGAAAATTAATTTATTAATATGAATCGCACCTGACATCAGGTATCAGTCTTGCTCTACTACGTCGTTGGTTTGCCGGAGGTCGAGCTAAAATAATTTATGAAGCCGGCGACTGTTCAGTGTCAACGCCGGATGGTCAAACCCGCCGTCGTTTAGTCCTCATCACCGGCGCCAACTCAGGCATTGGCCTGGCTACCGCATTGGAACTGGTTCGCCTTCGCCTTGCTCAAGTCTGCCTGGCCTGCCGGCGCCCGGAGCAGGCAGCCTCGGCTGCCGTCGACATTCAACGCCAGACTGGCGCCGACGCAAGCGACATCTTCGCTGCTGATGAGTCGCTCGATTTGTCATCGCTGGCGTCGGTGAGAAAGTTTGCCAAAGCCTTCTGCCGACGTCACCGACAATTGGACGTGCTGCTGAATAATGCTGGCGTCATGGCCTGCCCGGAGTCCGTCACAGAGGACGGTTTCGAGTGCCAGCTGGCTGTGAACCATCTTGGCCACTATCTGCTCACTCGGATGCTCATTGGGCCGCTTCGGCGAGCTAGAGCTGCCAGGGTGGTCACTGTTTCTAGCAAAGCGCACGAGTGTGAGTGCCAAAGATTCGGCTTGTTTGGCCTCGCCCATAAGTTTCTGTCATGTTTTGTTCAGATTTTTTTCTGTTCTGTGTTTTTCTGGCGTCCTGGGAAGCTCTCCTCGGTTCCTCAGATTCATGAATGTCATTCCTAAGCGTGTCCACTGGCTCTGAATGTCATTCCTACCCGTGTCCACTGGCTCTGAATGTCATTCCTACCCGTGTCCACTGGCTCTGAATGTCATTCCTACCCGTGTCCACTGGCTCTGAATGTCATTCCTACCCGTGTCCACTGGCTCTGAATGTCATTCCTACCCGTGTCCACTGGCTCTGAATGTCATTCATACCCGTGTCCACTGGCTCTGAATGTCATTCCTACCCGTGTCCTCTGGCTCTGAATGTCATTCCTACCCGTGTCCACAGGCTCTGAATGTCATTCATACCCGTGTCCACTGGCTCTGAATGTCATTCCTACCCGTGTCCACTGGCTCTGAATGTCATTCCTACCCGTGTCCACTGGCTCTGAATGTCATTCATACCCGTGTCCACTGGCTCTGAATGTCATTCCTACCCGTGTCCACAGGCTCTGAATGTCATTCATACCCGTGTCCTCTGGCTCTGAATGTCATTCATACCCGTGTCCACTGGCTCTGAATGTCATTCCTACCCGTGTCCACTGGCTCTGAATGTCATTCATACCCGTGTCCACTGGCTCTGAATGTCATTCCTACCCGTGTCCACTGGCTCTGAATGTCATTCATACCCGTGTCCACTGGCTCTGAATGTCATTCATACCCGTGTCCTCTGGCTCTGAATGTCATTCATACCCGTGTCCACTGGCTCTGAATGTCATTCCTACCCGTGTCCTCTGGCTCTGAATGTCATTCCTACCCGTGTCCACTGGCTCTGAATGTCATTCCTACCCGTGTCCTCTGGCTCTGAATGTCATTCATACCCGTGTCCTCTGGCTCTGAATGTCATTCATACCCGTGTCCACTGGCTCTGAATGTCATTCATACCCGTGTCCTCTGGCTCTGAATGTCAATATTTCACTTTATCCTTTGCTTTCATTTGCCATTAGCGCAGGTTTAACCAGCTTTAATATTTTTTCTATCTGGGCGATGATGCATGCGATGAAATTTTACCCTTATGTTTATTTGAGGCAGGTTAGTGCAAAGTTAGCTAATTACATAAAATTATGCTTTAATGTCGGCTGAGAAAATAACCAATTAGTAATTAGACTGTCATTGGTGGGTCTGTTTAATCTATTTATTTGTCCTTTTTTAGGGGGCCGAATCCACTGGGACAACTTAAACCTCACTGGCGAGTACACACCATTCAAGGCCTATTCGCAGAGCAAGCTGGCTAATGTACTATTCACAAGAGCACTGGCTATGAGGCTCGCTGGTGAGACACTGATGAGCTGTATTTGTCAGTCTGAAAGTGCTTAAAACTTTTTGTGTATTCTAATGCTACTAAAATAACGGATTTCTTTGCTTTCAGTTTCTTTGGCTCCTGTTAAGTTTAATTGACGTCTGTTTCACAATTAACAATGATTCTTTTGTTGTCTTTTATCATACTTAACAAAACGCGAAATAAATAATTATTTTTAACTCCTCGTCCTAATATATGTATCAATAAAATCAATCCTTTAAAAAGAATTTTTATGGCGTACCGAGCACGAGGATAAAATTTGATTGGCTCACAATATCGATTTGTTTTATGTCTAACTCTAAGTGTCAATCGAACCTTTCTGATTGGCTGGCAACTAGTTAACCCTTCTGCGGCTCCTCTAGTTTTCAAATTATATTTTCATACCATTCAGCCATTTCTTATTGGCTGGCACATCTGTGTAGCTGTCTGCGCAGTCCTCCATATTTTTTCTTATCCCTCAGCAATTTCTATTGGCTGGCGCCTGGTCTGCTAACTTTTGTTTACACGACTCATTAACTCTCTCTTATTGGCTGTCTCAGTTTTCAGCTTCTCTCACCACGGCCTCACCCTATTGGACAAGAGCTTTATTTTTAATTAGCCGCGATTTCTCTTTGATTTGATTGTCTCCGTCTCTTAAAGCATCGGTTTCTGATTCCGTTTGGCCTCCGCACCGCAGCCCGCGGAGATGATGTCACCGCTTATTGCCTGCACCCCGGCGCCGTGCAGACAAACCTCGGTCGTCACCAGCCAGCCTATTTTTTGGCCATATTTCGCGCGGTTGCCTGGCTGATGTTAAAGCGACCAGTTGAAGGGGCGCAGACAAGCTTGCATTGTGCCCTGGCACCTGTTGCCACATTGTGCAATGGTGGCTATTACAGGTTGCTTTGTTGCTTGATAAGATACATTTCAATTGAGAACTTGGAAGTTCTGGTTTATGCTTTTCGCATCGTTCGCATGGCGAATTAAAGAAATAATTGTCTGATTTTCTCTGCAATATTCAAACTTGGTTGAGTAAATGCATGCTTTAGCGAAGAGCACTCTGCTTGTTTGTTATGTTTTCGTTTTGTTTTGAAATTACAGAAACACTAATTAATAATGGTCTGAAACCCTATTTACTATAATTGATTAAATGCTAGGCTTTTCTTTGGTGTTAAAAACTGTTTTTATGCTACAATTCTTTTTACTTGGTATTAGAGGCAATATCTCAACGTCTAATTGATTGTCTATTAAAATTTCCTATGCTTTGTTTTTATGGCTCGTATTTTAATAATCACAAAACAATAAATAATAATAATAATAATTGCAGGACGGCTGCACATCATTTGGTGACACTAGACCCGCAGCCAGCGAGGAGGCAATTCTGCCCATTTCGCTGACTCCTGAGCACACACGCACACAGATACTGTACGCAGGCACACGCTCACACAGGTGTGTACACCTGCCCTGACTTTCTCATCGTCAGGCAGTGTACAATTTCATTGTGCCTTGGAGGTTGGCCCTCAAGGGCGTAAGTTGCACGACAAGCCCCTAAGCCTTCTCTCCGCAACTGCGCCCAAATGAATGTGGCCTCGCCGCAGAATTGAGCTCAGGGACCTTGGCGCGAGAGGCAAACGCGTTAACCGCTCTGCCACCGACCCCATAACAATTATATAATTTGCAATGGTACATTTTGCAATGCATCTTTTGCCTTCTGTTCACTATCTGTTTATATTAAGCTAGTTAACTTACTTCCAAACTATGAAAACTGAAACCGTTTGAAAAGTATGTGAACTGAAGCGCTATAGGATTAGGTCTATTAATATTCCTTAATTTCCACAAATATCGCAGTGACTGCCAGCTGACTCAGCCATCGAAACTCGCC